>MU759178.1:174250-198385 GCA_026770625.1 Nicotiana glauca | reverse complement strand
CCAGAGATTCTGGGTTCGATCCCCAGCAGAGTCGCCAGAGCTGTCACACCTCTTTTTACGGCGCTTACACCCCTGCGAAGGGTATAAATAAAAGACTTTTTCCAATTAAAGGACGGTCGAAACGGGATTAGTTATTTAAATTTTTTTTCAGAGTCGCCACTTGAGAATTTAATGGTGTCTCAAATCACCGAATTAATCCCGAACCGAGGAAAGATTGACTCTGTTATAGTCTGTGAACTAGAAATCCTAGGTAAGGAATTCTGTTAACCCGGGAGAAGGTGTTAGGCACTCCCGAGTTCCGTGGTTCTAGCACGGTCGCTCAACTGTTGTATTTTTGCTTTTGTCTAATTTTTATTACATGCTAACTATGTGCTTTATATTATTTATTCGAAAAGGCTTGCAACATCGTGAAAGTACATTTCCGACCCCGTTGCCATCAAGGCACCCGTTTTCGTTAACGCACTTTGACTTTGTCGAGATTTGGATTTGGGTTGCAATCAATGCACACCCGTATTTAAGGAAATAATTTAAATTAAAATCGTGCCTAACGGTTCTATCGTGGTGATATTTGGGAGAGGCCATTAAAATTTACTAAAATAGCCCCTCCAAATTTTAACTATTTTTAATATTCAATTATCGAGGGCCCCGCAATTATTTTGGGTTTAGCGAGGCTCATCTCCAAATTTTAACCATTTTTTATTATTGATTTACCTTAAGAATTGCGACGGCATGAAAACGTATTTTTAACCTCGTTACCACCAGGGTACACGTGATCACTAACACATTTCGATTTCGCCGATATTTAGATTTGGGTCACATAAATGTACACCCGAGTTTAAGAAGGTAATGTTATTAAAATATACGCCTGAAGGGTCTAACGCATTATTATCTTTGCGAGGGCCATGGAAAATTAGCTAAGTGGCGCCTCGGTTTCTAAAGATTAAAAGGCTATAAGTTATGGATTTGTTTATGTATAGAACACCTCCAATTATTTTGAAAAGATTGTATTCAACTAATGCGAACCACTTATGTTCATAGGTTATAGTAGCGGTAATATAAAGATATAAAACTACTAAGCTACAAACGGATAAGTTGCTAGAATACAAGATATTTAAATAAGCAGACCGTAGCTAATTATTTGAAATCTTACACCTTAAATACCCTTATCAATTTCCTTTAGCATTCTTATGCCATGTTGCAAATTTGGCGAATATTTCTAATCTCTAAATCGCTTCTATAGTCACTACCGATATCAGCAGGACAAGTTGGCAGAGAAGGAGCAGTCACTGCATTTGACACAATACTTAAACAAAGAAAGAGCAATAAAAATTTCCCAAAAAGATTCCTTTCGATTATCTATTAGTAACTAAATCAACTTAATCGGACCCTTATTAACTTTTAACCACTAAAATTCCAATCAAACTTGAAAAACTAATTGGGCAAATCAAACAGAGCTGATCTTCAAATTTTCCATGAAAATAAACGCAGAATAAGCAAAAGAATTTTAACGTAGCTAAAACGCATATTTCAGTTTCATAACCTATTCCAAACGAGCACACTCAGCTTCTTCAAGATATTCAGGCTATAGATTTGTGATATGACAAATAAAATTCTAACCATGATTAATAAACGTCAAATTATCCCTAGCATTCAACACCTCAAATGTCCAATTTCGACCCTATTGAGAATACAACTAATCATCGAAACCAACTAAACAGAAAGCTTTACAATTAGAATTCATACTAAATACAGCTATCAAACTATACTGATTCCAAACCCCTGCCTTATGAATTCACTCATATTCATAATCAATTTCAGAAATGTCTATAATTACTTCTATTCATATTACAACTTCAGATTTAAACCAGTCACTACTATGAAGTTTTAGCAGGAATAGAGATCTAAACAATACAGAAACAGAATGTTTATCACAACTGATATCACACTATTAATCCAGCTAAACAACTATCTATTACAATTTATAGAGCAGTGATTTAGATAGTAATTACTAACAAAACAGCAATGTACATGATTTATCTAACCATTCCTTTACTAAAAGATACTTATATATTATCCTTCTTTATCACAGCACTTGAAAGTTTTAAAAAGTACCTGGAAATTGTTAACCAAGCAGAGAAATGAGGAGGTCAGTGACAGCAATTAACAGCACCAAATACGAATGACAATCACAATAATCAGGACCAATTTCGACCAAAAATCCCTCAATAATAATCCATACTTTAAGGCACAGCAACAACAATGATTTAACTTGATTACCAGCTCATACGATTAATTTTACTCGAAATTTGTTGAGCTCTAATAATTGAAGTTCATCTGTAAATCCAATGGGACAGGGGTCTGTTTCTGTTTTCTACTGATTTCTGTTTTTGTTTCTTAGTAGGGACCTAAGCTTTTAGAAGAGAATCTGAATTTTTACTGATTTGAAACTCAATGAAAGCTCAAATCTATAGAGAATGAGTTTTTTTGGAATTTTTTAGAGTCCAGACCAAAAAAAAACCTCCTTCAACAAGGCAAGGGCATGCCCTTTTATAGGTAAAATGAGGGCAGCCCTTAATTTTGTGTTTTCTGTTTAGCCCCTATTTTATTTACTTACTCAGTCTTATATTTCCTGACTTATGACCCAAGTAAACCCCTAAGTTTCCTGAAATGTACACTATAGTCATATTCTAGAATATTCTAAAATGTTCTAGTGAATTTCCATCCTAACAGACTCACTTATGAACTGCCCCAAACTACCCTTATTACCCCTGTGTAATTCTGGAATTATTACCCTTCCCCCAACCCATTTATTAGTGCTTAATTAACGTCTAGTTGTTTTGAATATTACCAACCATCATTACTGATTCTTCCTTATACTGAATTTAACAGCTTCACTAAACTTCAGCTATAACCAAACGCCTAAGGATTCAACCAACTTCTAACTGGTTGAAATTCTTTAAAAGAACTGAACAGGCTCAGAGTCACAGACGTGATTCCTGAGTAACATTAAACTACACGACTATTCACTTATGAAGGCTGAAACTGTTAACAACTTAAAAAAAAATTATGATTGAACTAAACCAAGAAATAAAATAGCATCTGTTGTGGTTTAACTATAACAGCTTATTAACCATAAAGAAAAGGATGAATCAGAAGAAAAGAAGTAACAGGGGAAAAGAAAAAATTATTAAAACCAAAGACTTACTGCTTTCACGCATGGCCTCGAATTACCGGTTTTGATAGAATCCTTCAAGATTCTTGACACGTAACATACCGAACCATGTGTTTTCCATAGGAACACACATGGTTAGGTATGTCCCGGTCAAGAATCAAAAGGATTGCAATGAGCTTCAAAGGCAGAAAATTTAAAACAATTATTCGAGTAGTTATGGCTATATTTGAGCCAAGATACTACTATATAAGGGTAGAGGAGGTCGAGGCGAAGCTATGGTGTAAAAATGGGTCAGTTTGGCATATTTAGTGTTCGCCGGAGTAGGGTTCCGGCGACACAAAATGATATATTCGAGGACTTAGGGGATGATTCGAAAGAAAGGGTTTATGGGAATGGAAAGAGGACGGTGAGGGCTTTCTATGGTATTATTTGGGAGGGCAAAGGCATTGATGGCGTCTCCCGGCGGCGAGCCAGTCTGGCGAAGACATACGAGGAAGAAGACATGGTCTGTCTCTAATGTCTATACAGACGATATATACATTAATCATATGTATCTTGTCTCTTCAGTTCCCAACCGTTGGATCAGATGAGATAGATGGCCGAGATTTAATCCTTCCAGCGACGTCATTTTGGTTAAGTCATACCTTAGCCTAGTCCGTTTGATCAAACGAGACGGACGGCTGCGATTAATTAACTTAGACGACGTCGTTTTACCTATATAGGCACCGTTTCACCTGATCCGTTGATTAATTGTACCAACGGCCCAGATTATTTAGTCTTAAACGGCGTCGTTTGGTTTGGGCTGCTGGTTGGGCAGACTGGACCAAAAAAACTGGGCTTGGTCTGTATTGGCCTGATATATTTTCTCATGTTTGGCCCAAATCTCTTATGTATTTATATTTGGTATTTTGTCTTATTTTTGTATTTTCAATTGTATTTATTTTATTGTTTTTTGATATATTTTTTTTGATTTATTTTCCAAATTTCCTAACATTTGTTCTACAATTTTTAATGACATTTTCTAATTAATTCCCTTTTATCTTTATTCAAATTTTATTTCAACCAAATAATAAACACTAGCATTTCCACAAATCACACAATTGCAAACAAAAATTATTTTATTTGATTTTGGAGTTCATTTACTTGGGGTAAAAATCACGTGCTCACAGATGGTAATATGGTGATGGGCCCCTGGACCAAGTTCTCGAGTCAACTACTGCCACATCTTCTTTCTTTTTCTTTCCCAATACCCCTCTGCTCTAGATGGCCTGGGTAGTTACCTTGATTGCCGAATAGCTCATGATTTTGTCGGATTGGAGCCCCTCTTCAACCATGCTTCCCATTTTCACTACCTCGTTAAAAGATTTTCCCACTACTGACACCAGATGACCATAGTGGGTAGGATCCAAAGCCTGCAAGAAATAATCAACCATTTCGCCTTCCTTCATTGGAGGATCGACCCTTGCAGCCTTTTCCCTCCACAAAAATCCGTACTCTCTAAAGCTTTCTCCCGGCTTCTTCTCAATTTTGGTCAGTGAGAGTCGATCAGGGACAATCTCGAGGTTGTATTGAAAGTGGCCTGCAGATGCTTGGGCCAAATCATCCCATGTGTACCATCGGGCATGATCTTGCCGCGTATACCATTCCAAATCGGCACCACTGAGACTTTGACTGAAGTACGCCATCAGTAATTAATCTTTCCCACCGGCCCCTCTCATTTTCCTGCAAAAGCCCCTCAGGTGGGCCACCGGGTCACCATGACCGTCATACAGGTCGAATTTTGGCATTTTGAACCCTGCGGGTAACTGAACATCCGGGAATAGACACAAATCTTTATAGGCCACACTGACTTGGCCACCCAACCCTTTCATGTTCCTGAAGGACTGCTCCAGGCTTTTTACTTTCCGAATCATCTCTTCCTGCTCCGGGTTTTTAAACGGCTTTTCAGTTTCCACCGGGAGCTCGAAGTGAGGGGTGTAAGAATATGGCTCAAGCACTTTAAAAGTAGGCTCAGGAGGATAGCACTGACTGTCGTGAGCTTGAAACAATGGCTCACTGGAAGATCTTTGCAATGTGGCAGGAGGAGGCGCCACAAAGACAGGGGTAATTGGTGGAGGAGGGTTTTGTTTGGGTGGTGGAGCCTGGGGAGGATAGGAGGTGGTGCTATAACTTTGTTGGTGGAAAGGGAAAGATGCAGATTCATGCAAAAGAGGAAGCTCCTGATACTGATCCAAAGGTGGGATATATGCTGGATTGGCAGGATAAACTGGCGCCAGCTGACCTTTAGCCCAGGCCTGATACATCTCGGCCATCTGCTGCCTCAACTTATACATTTCTTCCTTCATTGCTTTAACATCTACCACTTCCAACTCTTTTGATGTGTCCACGATACTGGTATCTGATTCTTGGCCTGTCATGTTCATTTTGGTTTTTGCCCGGGTGTTGTAAGAATGGGTTGCCAGGATGCCAACTGCCTTTTGTCCTTGTGTTGTAAAAATGGGTTACCACTCTGAAACCACAAAACAACCACCTGACTGGAATGACATGACAAAATAAAACCATCACGTTAGCTTTAGGGCATGTAACATATTGGCAACAACTTTTGATCGGGCGCATCCGTCATCCCGGCTTTCCTTATTTCCAATTGCACACTTTTCTTCCTTTGTTTTTCTTCTTTTTCCTTTTTTTTCTTTTTTTTCACTCTTGACCTTGTCTCCTCTTGCTCCTATTTTCTTCCTTTCTTGATTTTCTTTGCTTTCTTTCTTGTTTTTCCGCTATTGCCTTTTTGTGGTTTTTCCTCTTTTTTTTTTCTTTTCTTTTTTTTTTATTTTTTTTTTGTTATGGTCGAATCCTACGTGGATTGACTACGTATAATGACCCCACATGAATCAGACCAAGCGTAGTTCTTGCAAATTGAATGCAAAATTTTTTTTTTTTACAAATTGTTTTTCTCGAAGGGAAAATAGAAAAGCAAACTCAAAATAGCAAAATACAGACTTGATGATAAAAACTAGATCAAGAGTACATCAAAGCTCCACATCCTGGGGCCCGCGGGGCATCACTCAGCATCGCCATAGGCCTGTGCAAGACTGAGAAGGTTTCAATGTCAACTGTAACTATTTAAAGAAAGCTGGCCATGTAATGGCTTATTTTTACTTAAAAAGCAAAGTGGTTATCTCAGGAAAAAATTTATTTAAGAAAATAAAGACTTGGTTTTGCGAATACGGCCTTTCAGCACATCCGGAAGGGAGATTTTAAAGATGTGCCCGCAAATCGTTTAAAAATGACACAGGGTGGCTGTTCTTGCAAAAACAGCCTTCCGACGCCCTTTTGGAGACATTCGGCTTATTTTTAAAGGAGAATGGCGTCACCCGAATTATTTTTGAAAAAAATTAAAATTTTATATTTTTTGGCTATTTTTGAAAAAAGGGGTGGTTGAACCTGATGAGGGTTGCCTACGTATCTCACATACGGCGAGAATCAAACCAGCGTAGTTCGGGCAAGTAAACTAGCTATTTTCGAAAACAAAACTCTTTTTTTATTCTCTTTCCAACAATTACAAATAAAATTCTTTCGTTGTTTCTTTATTTTTCTTCATTGGCAAATGACGCAAACTATGTATAAAACTCTTTGTTTTGATTTTCAGTTGGCACATAAAATAAAATAAAAATTACTTTCCTTTTCCATTGACACCAAGCACTCCTGTTATTTTCTCAAAAATCCGACAGCGTTTCAGCATTACTTGGACATAGGTTTTTGCCAAATCATGTAATCAACTCTCTACACTATTATTTCTTTTCCAAAATTCAAGTCGGTCAGCACACGAGTCAAAGACAAATAAATGCAACACGTAAAATGCATCATGGTGGTCTTTTCATATCCGGTTACCTGTCCTAGACGGACCCAACCCCTGTGTTGAGTCCCCTAAGTCACATGCACGTGATGCAAATAAGCACTCCTACTAGGGATTAGGCATGAAGTCAAGTTATTCTAGGTTCAAAACCTAGGTATGTGTTCTAGACTGTATACCCGAGCGGACAACTCGAGTCGAGGAGGGGACTACGTACTGGGGACCCGTGGGATTGTCCGTCTTAGTAATTTGTCCGGCCTCTTTCTTATGTTAAGGTATGACAATAACAGAATAGGGAGTCTCAACCAGTAAGCACATCCCTGGAGGTGAGAAGAGAAGGGTTTCGGCACATTTTATATACAGTTCAGATAATATCAAAGCGGTAAACATTCTGCACATTAAGCATGAAACATGTAGGAAAATTAGATATAACCAAATACAACAATTTATCTAAGCTCGAATTCTAAACCCTGAACAAAATGTTCTGGGTTTTGTGTCCCCAAAAGAGTCGCTAGAGCTGTCACACCTCCTTTTTCACTACATCCGCGAGGGCGTAAAGGAGTTTTTCCAATTAAAGGACAATGGAAACGGGATTTGTTATTAAGATTCAGAGTCGCCGCTTGGGAGATTAATGGTATCCCAAGTATCCGGTTGAATCCCAAATCGAGGAAATTATTGACTCTGTTTAACAGTCCTTGATCCAGAAATCCGAGTAAGGAATTCTGTTAACCCGGGAGAAGGTGTTAGGCATTCCCGAATTATGTGGTTCTAGCACGGTCGCTCAACTGTTGTATTTGATTTTATCTGATTTCAAAATATTTTCTAAGTTATGTTCCCTTTATTTGTAACCTGCTTTTATTTTTATTATAATAAGAATTGCAACGTCATAAAAATGCGTCTCGAACCACGTCGCACCAGTGCACCCGTGGTTGTCAATACATTTCGACTTTGTTGAGATTTGGATTCGGGTCACATAAATGTGCACCCTAATTTAAGAATATAATTTTATTAAAATCGTGGTTAAAGAGTCTACCGTATTATTATTTTGGGGAAGGCCATGAAATTCGCTAAACGGCCCTCCCGAATTCTAAGTATTTTTATATAACGTCTGTTGAGGGCCCCGCTATTTGTAGTTTGATTCGGCGAGGCTCATCACAATATTTTATTTAAGGTCAATCCTAAAATGACAATGGTTTTTCTATTTATTTGTCTATAAAATAAAGAAAATCCTAAGCAATTATTTTATTTGAAATGGCCAAGCTTTATAAACTTATTTTGTAATTTCTGGCCCAAGGAACCGGGCTTGTGAAAAGCCCAATTCCTATTTCAGTTTCAAGCTTCACATAGCCAACATCGAGCAAACTGAGACGGGCGCCCCAAATAACTAGATGCATAACTCATGTTCGAGTCTCAGCAGAAACGTAAAATAGCACTTGAAGGCAAATGCCCCACAGCTCAGTCACCTGGGTTTAATCGTAGATAGCAGACAGCTCAGGCAATGGGTGCCTCCAGCCTGGGATCGAATCCCATGGACTACTCAATGCAGCACCTCCAATGAGGCGATTCCAAATTGCACAGTTATTACAAAACAGCTGATAGCTAACAATTGCACTAACAATTAAACATATACTAGCCCAGATTCGATTCTGAAAAACAGAATACACGATTTAAACCAATTTTAACAACAACTGGACCTTATTTAATCGATTAAACCTGTACTAGGTAATTCTACTTATATGAAACAGTCACAACTCCAAAAACTTCACAGGAACTAAACTTAAATTAGTTACAACCAATGATTGCTCATATTATGACATTTGAGGACTATATACTGTGATTTGAACAATTACCAAATATGAGGCCTTAAACTAATTAACAATTGAGTGCAAAACAATAATCAAACAGTCCACGTTAGCCTCAATTAATAGTCGATAGATATTACTATCTAAGTACGAACAATCCATTCAAATCACAAAACAAACTATCTAAGATGCATCAATCTACAAAATCTTCCAAGTTAACAGCATCAATTCCAGTTCATGTTTCACCATAGCTACATCAAGAGCATCATGAAGTGTGTACCTGGATAGGAAATAGAATGAAGGAGAAAAGTAAGTCAGCAATGGCTCAACGCAGCAAACCAATTTCCACCAGCAAACGCACAACCCAGATTTAAACGTAAAGGAGATTTAATATTCAAAATCAAACCAAGAAGCCTTAATTCACTCCCAAAGACCAAAGCATACCTCAACCCTCAGTACACAAGCAGCAACAGAAATATATTCAGATTCAAATGTAATCAGTTTCTAATCAGATTTTGCATTCAATCGTGTTTTTGTTTTTCAGTTTTTGTTTTTTTTTTTTTTTAAATTTGAATTTTCTACCTCAAATTGAAAAACTAAGAGAAAAGCTTTTTAAGAGAACTATCTGGCTTCAAAAGAGCCCCCTGCACAAGGCATTTTCATGCCCTTTTATAGGCAACTAAGGTGAGTTATCAGATTTTGTATTTCTTTCAAGTCCATGATAATTTTCGAATATTTTTCCTTATTTCTTGCCTTGCGACTCAAGTCACACCTCTATTTTTACTGAAATATGGCTTAACACCTACACTTAGAAGCCTCTAGGAACTTCTAGCTGGATTCCCTACCCCAAATTACCCCAACTGCCCTTAATTTCAATTCCAAATAATAGTCATAACAAAATCCTATTTTAACATTGCCTAATTATTATGAAATAGGATTAAAAAATTATAACTAAGTAAAACACCAATTTAACTAGTAAGAAAACAGAACATCTAAGTCACATAGAATGATTATCAAATAGGCTTTCTAACTATAGTAATCTAATCACTAATGAAACCACAAAACAACAACGATTAAACTGAAATAACATCTAAAATACTAATACATCAGCTAATCGTACTAAGAGGAACGACAAGCTTAAAGCTTAAAATCAGGCATTGAAACAGGAACAAACAAAAGCACAAAAGAGAATGAGGAAGAAAAGATTCACTAACCAATTTGCCATCAAAATTTGACTGACTTCAGCAAAAGTTCGAGGGACATAATGTTGAATTCTTTATGAGGGCAGAGAAAGGACCTTGCAATGCTAATTCGAGGAATTTTGAGCATTTAGGGTTTTTTGCCAGAAAGCCTTCAAATCCAAATTCGAGTGGCTTCAGTGAGATTCGACGGAAGATGGTCATGGATTTGGATTAAGGAAAGTCATGGGAGTCATTGGTGTAAGTTTGTAGTGATTTGGAAGAGGTGGCATCGTGGCCGGAAAACCTTCCGATGAAGATTCGAGGAATTCTGGTGAGATTTAAAAGAAAAGGGTAATAGATTATAGTAGAGGAAGGTAAGGGGAATTCGTGGTGTTAATTTGCAGATGAATGGTCGTGGTTGTGTTTGCCGGTGGTGTTACAGGGGGTGTATGGGGAGGATAACAAATGTTTTAGGGTTGGGTTATTTTTTGGAAAATTTTAAGATAATGGGAGACACAAATGTGGCCGTTGGATTAAAGGGCATGGACGGCCAGGGTTTGAAGACGCCAAACGCCGTCGTTTCGATGGGGATAGGGATTAGGTCTGGTGGAGAAGTGTTTGGGCTGGACTGGGCATGGGCAAAACGACTTGGGCCTGGATTAATAATCAATTCAGCAACCCTGTTTTTTCTATTTCTTTTGCATTTCCATTTTATATTTTACATTATTTTCCTATCTTTTTGTATTTTTTATTTTTTATATTATTTTTTTGATTTTGTTAAAAATAAAAATAAAAAGTCATAGACCAAATTGACACTAAAATTATTATTTAATTTCCAAAATTAACTAATTTCTACTTTTTAAACTAAAATTAAAATAAATTCCACAAATTAAAAATAAAAGTGCACAAAGTTATTTTTTGTCATTTTCTTTATATGTAAATTATTTTAAACTACTAACTAACACTGAAAACATGAAATTAAATCCCACATAAATACCACATGTATTTTTGTATTTTCATATGATTTAAAATGCACAAGTAAAATGCAACAATTACCAGAAAATGCCATAAAATTCACAAGAAATTGTAAAATAATAAAAAAATTATTTTGTTTGAATTTTTGGAAATTGATTCCTTAGGGAAAAAATCCCGTGATCACATCCTTGATAAGGGGTTCATTCGGTCTAGTGTGTAACCTTGGGGCACACCAGTTTTGTTTATGAAGAAAAAGGATGGCACTTTGAGAATGTGCGTCCTTTGCGTCGCATCGATGATTTATTCGACCAGCTTTAGGGAGAGAGAATGTTCTCCAAGATTGATCTCCGTTCAGATTATCACCAGTTGAAGATCAAGGATTCGGATATTTTTAAGTTGGCCTTCAGGACTAGATATGGTCATTATGAGTTCCTGGTTATATCTTTCGGGTTGACCAATGCCCCATCAATATTCATGCATTTGATGAACAGCGTGTTCCGGCCTTATCTTCACTTGTTCGTCATAGTCTTCATTGATGATATTCTGGTATATTCGTGAAGTCAGGAGGAGCACACGTAGCATTTGAGGGTGGTGTTGCAGAGATTGAGGGAGGAGAAGCTTTACGCAAAGTTCTCCAAGTGTGAGTTTTGGCTAGGTTCAGTGGCTTTCTTAGGGAACGTGGTGTCCAGTGGGGGTATTTAGGTTGATCCAAAGAAGATAGAGGCGGTTCAGAGTTGGCCCAGACCGCCCTCAGCGACAGAGATTCGCAGCTTCTTGGTTTGGCAGGCTATTATCGCCGATTTGTTCAGGGATTCTCATATATCGCATCGCCCTTAACCAAGTTGACTCAGAATGGTGCTTCATCTATATCGTTGGACGAGTGTGAGGAGAGATTTTAGAAGCTCAAGACAGTTTTGACCATAACTCCAGTGTTGGTTTTGCCATCAGCTTCAGGTTCATATACCGTGTATTGTGATGCTTCGAGAGTATGGATTGGTTGTGTGTTGATGCAGGAGGGTAGAGTTACTTCTTATGCTTCTCGTCAATTGAAGCCCCATGAAAAGAAATACCTCGTCCATAATTTGGAGTTGGCTACCATAGTTCACGCGCTGAAGATTTGGAGGCATTACTTGTATGGCGTATCTTGTGAGGTGTTCACTGATCATCGCAGTCTTCAGCATTTGTTCAAGCAACAGGATATTAATTTGAGGCAGCAGAGATGGTTAGAGTTGCTTAAGGATTATGATATCACTATATTGTACCATCCGGGGAAGGCCAATGTGGTGGCCAATGCTTTGAGCAGATAGGCAGTGAGTATAATGAGTTTGGCGTATATTCCAGTTGGAGAAAAACCTTTTGCAATTGATGTTCAGGCCTTGGCCAATCGGTTTGTAAGATTAGATATTTCGGAGACCAGTCGGGTATTGGCTTGTGTGGTTTCTTGGTCTTTTTTATATGATCGCATCAGAGAGCACCAGTATGATGATCCCCATCTACTTGTCCTTAGGGACAGAGTTCAACATGATGATGCCAGAGATGTGACCATTAGTGATGATGGAGTGTTGAGGATGCAAGGACGGATTTGTGTGCCCAATATGGATAGGCTTCGGGAGTTGATTCTGGAGGAGGCCCATAGCTCGCAGTATTCCATTCATCCGGTGCTGCGAAGATGTATCAGGATTTGAGGCAGCACTATTGGTGGAGAAGAATGAAGAAAGACATTGTGGGATTTGTAGCTCAGTATCTCAATTGTCAGCAGGTGAAATATGCGCATTAGAGACCGGGTGCCTTGCTCCAGCGTATGGATATTCCAGAGTGGAAGTAGGAGAGGATCACTATGGACTTTGTTGCTGGACTTCAATGGACTTTGAGAAATTTCGATACTATTTGGGTGATTGTGGATCGGTTGACCAAGTCTGCGCACTTCATTCTTGTGTGTACTACCTATTCTTCAGAGCGGTTGGTAGAGATCTATATCCGGGAGATTGTTTATTTGCATGGTATCCGCGTTTCCATCATTTCAGATAGGGGCACTCAGTTTACATCGCAGTTTTGGAGGTCTGTGCAGCGAGAGTTGGGTACTCAGGTTGAGTTGGGCATAACTTTTCATCCTCAGACGGACAGGCAGTCCGAGCATACTATTTAGATATTAGAGGACATGTTGCGTGCTTGTGTCATCAATTTCAGAGGGTCATGGGATCATTTCCTACCGCTCACAGAGTTTGCTTATAACACTAGCTACCATTCAATTATTCATATGGATCTATATGAGGCTTTGTATGGGAGGAGGTGTAGATCTCCAGTTAGTTGGTTCGAGCCAGGTGAGGCTAGGCTATTAGGGACAGATTTGGTACAAGATGCATTGGAAAAGGTGAAGGTGATTCAGGAGAGGCTCCGTACAGCGCAGTCGAGGCAAAAGAGTTATGCTGACACGAAGGTGCGACATGTGTCGTACATGGTTGGTGAGAAGGTCCTATTGAAGGTTTCACCAATGAAAAGTGTTATGAGATTTGGGAATAAAGGGAAGTTGAGTCCACATTTCATTGGATCTTTTGAGGTACTTCGAAGGATTAGGGAGGTGGTTATGAGCTTGTGATGTTTTAAGCGTCAATACCACACAAGAGGGGGGTGATTTGTGTGGTACCCAATTTTTGCTTAACAGAACTATAGAAGAACCTGGTTCTTCTAGGTGTTCCAACTACAACTATTTTCAGAATAATAAATATAGAAAATAAAGAACAAAGAGATTTTTACGTGAAAAATACTTGGCTCAAAAGGTGAAAAAACCACGACCTACTATTTAGTAGGATTTTCCCAAACTTCCACCAAAATCACTAAGCCAAAATATCATTTACAAAAACTCTTTTTAAACCTAAGGATTAACTCTAATCCCCTTGTGGCACATAGCCTCAACTGTTGCGACAACTTCAATTTAGCTATAACTTGAACACTCTGGGTACCTAATATAATTGCTTCTATAAAAGCTGAAAGGTACAACTTTAAACCACCTACTACAATTGAACTAGAATAAAAGATAGACACAATGGAATTAGTTCTTCTATCTCATTCAAGTAGCTTCAGGAGTGCACACTCAAATCACACATAAATTGCTTGCAAAATCACCTTGCTCTTTTGCTCTCAATTTAGTTTAACTTCTGTGTATGTGCAATACCTGTAAAAGACAAAAACACTGTCATTTAATAGGTTAGCAATCAGAGTTTGATTAGGAGCCAATTGCTGCTCTTCTATTGTAGAAGAGTTCATGATGATCCCAAACTCTAACACTATCTTTATCCTAGATAGTGTTCTCTTTATATAAGGAGACTTTCTCCCCTTATCTAATATAAAAACTTTTTTGATTAGATCAGGAGATATTGCTACTTGATCAGTAGGACTTATCTCTTTTACGTGCATCTTATATGTATAGATTGATCATGACTGTGCTTCACAAGATGGACCTAGTCCATGACTGAGTTCTTTTGTCAATCTTCAAAACTTCACCTGTTGTTGGGCCAACAAATTCCCCCTTTTTTATGATTACAAACTCTGTGCTTTTTACTGATTAGGAACCTATAAGAACTTAGCTTAACCATCAATACTAGATTTAGAAAATTTACTTATCATCAAGGACCAGGTTAATTAGGTTATAAATATCACTTATTTTAGAATGTGTAAAGCACAATGTCTCTTCCCCCTTTTGGCATCACTAGAAAGTTCATGCTTAGTGTGATTCCCATATTTTAATAAATACTCATGGCCACTGGGGTAACTACAAGTGAAATCATGGTGCAATCATCAGTAATCAAGCAAACATATTTAAACTATCAAGAACAAATTAATCATTGAACAAGAGCAAGACAGTAGTTATCATTGATAGAGATATGTTGCCACCTACAATCCAAAAAAGAAAGAAAAACATTCAGGCCATGAGCAAAAAATAGAAAGATAGAAAAATCCCTAATCTGGGTCACTGGGGTACTGAACAAGTTCAGGAGACAAAAGCTAGGAGTCCTAAGGCTTGGAGGAACGAGAGGGTTGGGTTTGAGTTTGGAGAATATTCAGCATGTTCTGAAGAATTCCATCATTCTTCTCCTTATCTTTGGCAAGCTCAATTCTGAGACAATCCCTCTCAGCTTCCAATTCAACCACATGAGCCTTGAGCCTAGCTATTTCAGTATCCTTGGATGCACATTCCTGAACCAGAGCCCTAACTTTGCTCTGAGATGAACCAGGTTCATTTGGGATGGCATTGACTGGATAGTCACAAGCAATAAGAGTATTGATGCCAAAGTATTCCTTGCTCAATGCCATTTCCCATTTCTTTAGAGGCACATTTAGCCTGTCTAGAAATGTGGTTAAAATAAAGCCATATGGATTAGCATGATCCTTGGAGCCATTTATGACCCTGTCTATTAACTTGATAATCAAGGCAGGCCAGTTGATTTATTTTCCTCTCTCCAGGCACTCTATAAGAACCAGATCCATGTTGTTAGCAGCGTCCCTTTTCTCCTGTCTTGGCAATAAGAACTTGTTGACAAATTCAAACACAACCTTGTGCTCAGGCCTCATTTTACTTTTCTGCACAGCCTTGGCTTCATTCATATCTTTTGAATCACAAAAACTCTTGGTGATTGCAAGAGCAATAGGGAGGGAGTCCAGGTATGGCCATCTTTTTTTTGTGTAGTCATCAAACCCTTCAGAGGGTATGTCCAGAATCTCTCCAGTTTCTTTGCATCAAACTCCACTTGGACCCCTTTCACCAGGTTGCTAACAATGCCTTCCTTAACCACAACATTTGCCATAATTTCAATCAGCTCAATTCTAGCTAGCCTACCATCCATCTGAAGGACCATGTCCTTCCATCCCTGAGCTGCTAAATCATCTACCAATCTCATCATTCCTGGTTCCACCAGGTCCTTCAACAGTCTACCCTTTAAAATCTTTCTTATGCCAAACATGGCAAGCTTATCATGTTCCTTCTTAGACTCATTTTGTTCTTCTTCTCCACTCCAATCATCATCTTCAGAAATTTTTGATTGTTTTTTTTTTACTGCAAATCTTGTCCTCTTGGCTAGTGAAGGTTCAAAAGCCTCAGACACAGAGGAAGACTTCTTGGAGAAAGTCTTTGGCTTTTTGGGCTTGGGGGTTAGGAACCTCCACTGATGTACCCCTTTCTTGATGGACTAGTTCTATATCCTCTTCCTGAATAGCCTCTGAGGGTTATGCAATCTTTACCTTTCCTTTATCCATTTTCTTTTTCTTACTTTTAGCTAAAGCCCTTTGTAGCTCAGATTTACTCTGTTTCACCCTTCTTCTTGTGGCTCTACCCTTTGGCAATGAAGAGGTAGTAGGTGTTGGGGATGAAGCCTTTCTTTTCTTTGAAGGCTTAGGAACATTGGGGGTTTTTGTTGTAAGAGTTCTGTATTTCTTTGGGCTTTCCCCAAGCTTTTTCAGCAAGTCTGTTAGGGTCTCCTAAGTAGATGAAATAGGTTCATCTCTTTGTGTGCTCATATGAACCAACCCGTCAGCAGCTTTCCCTGAACTACTTCCCCCGAACTACTTCCCCTGACTTCATGCTACTCTCTTCTACCCTTTCATGTTCAACCCCACAGATTGCAGGCACTACTCTTTCCCTAATTCCCCTCTCTTCACCACATGCACCCTCTCTCTCTTTTTCTTTTTCAAAATTCTTTTTACCCCCACTTCTATGTATCTCAGGCAATTCAACATCCCTAATGGGTCCAACCAAAACAAATCTAGTTCTAGGTTTCCAGTCACAAATGAACATACCTTAGAAGGAGATTGTTAAGTCTTTTCAGAATTAGAAGAGCCATGTCCTTCCCCCTCAGTAGCGAATTGATAGGATTCAGAATCAGAGCTGGAGTCGAAGTTTTGAGCTTGTCTTGCTTTCAATTTTTCATTTAAAACCTTCCTCAGAGCCCTAGATGCTACAATCTTTCGAGCAAGCATTTTCACCCTTCGTAGTCCATGTTTTGGAGATGCACTGGGTGGAGTAGTTAAGGATGAATTTAAGGGAGATGGTGGTGGAGGAGTTCCAGGATTGTCTTATGGGTTAGATATGATCGGTGGTTTCTTGAGAGAATTTGGGAACTTTGGAGAAGAGGGCAAGTGAAAATGAAAAAGAGTTTTTGACGATTTGGAATTATGATGAAGGCAGGAGAATTGATGTGTATTTAAAGAGAAATACACATTTAATAAGTAACGGAAGCCTTTTGCAGTGATTAATTAGAGGTCTAATCAACCTGAAATTCCAGATTTTAAATGATCGATTTAGCTTCCATAGATTTTAGGCAAAATTTACGGTTTAGAGTTCTAGGCAGACGGAACTGGTTCAATGCTAACGGATAGAATTTTCTAGGAATTGAACAATTATAGGACTTCTGCTCATGATTGAATTATTAATCTTTCTAATTGTGCAGATTATAGAAAACATACCTTAGCTTTCATATGAACCCATACTGATTAACCAAGTTCTTCATTTAGAACTATCTTGAAATGCCTCAAATGTCATAATAGAAAATTTTTGTAAGAGATCAGTGAGTCATATAAACACATGTCGCAGGAGTATAGTAATTAAAGTATGAAGCTGAGTAAGAATTAATCTAGATCTAAGAAGCTGAGTAAGAATTAATCTAGATATTTACACAAGTTCAGAATTCCTAGTCATAATTTTTTTTTCATTTTTCATTTTTTTTTCATTTTTTTCATTGTGCATTCTTATCTAGACCTATTAGGTGATCTTAATCATCCCTAATTCCAAATTATTCCTCTCAAAGTTTTCTTTAGTCAGTGCTTTAGTGAAGATGTCAGCAATTTGTTTATCAGTGGCACAAAATTCTATAGATATTAATCCTTTTTCATAGTTATCTCTCAAGAAGTCGTGTCTAAAATCTATGTGCTTAATCCTTTCTCATACTTATAGTACTAGTGTTATCACAGAATATAGGAATGCAACCAACTTTAATGCCAAAATCTACCAGCTGTTGTTTGATCTATAGCAGTTGAACACAACAAGAGGCGGCAGCAACATACTCAGCCTCAGCATTGGATAAGGCCACTGAATTTTTCTTTTTAGTGGCCCGTGACACAAGATATGAACCAAGAAAGTGAGCCATACCTGAGGTGCTTTTCTTATCCATAAGGAAGACTGCATAATCAGCATCAGCATATCCTACTAGATTGAAATTACTACTTTGGGATACCAAAGACATATATCAGTGGTGATTTTCAAATATTTTAGTATCCTCTTGACAGCAATCAAATGAGACTCCTTTGGATTAGACTGAATGCGAGCACAAAGCCCTACACTGAAAACGATGTCAGGTCTGGTGGCAGTAAGATACAAGAGTGAACCAATCATACCCCTATACAACTTTTGATCAACTGATGAACCAGGTTCATCAATGTCTAATTTAGTGACAATTGAAATAGAGGTGTCTATTTCCTTTTGTCACACCTCCTTTTTCGCTACACCCGCAGGGGCGTAAAGGAGTTTTTCCAATTAAAGGACAATGGGAACGGAATTTATTATTAAGATTTCAGAGTCACCACTTGGGAGATTAATGGTGTTCCAAGTCACCGTTTTAATCCTGAACCGAGGAAAGATATGACTCTGTATTACAGTCCGCAAACCAGAATTCGGATAAGGAATTCTGTTAACCCGGGAGAAGGTGTTAGGCATTCCTGGGTTCCATGGTTCTAGCACCGTCGCTTAACTGTCGTATTTAATTTTATCTGATTTTAATACATGCTAGCTTATGTGCTTTTTATTAGTAACCCGCTTTTAATATTATTATTTTTTTTAGAAAAATTGCAACGTCGTAAAAATGCATCTCGAACCACGTCGCACCAGTGCACCCGTGGTATTCGACACATTCCAACTTCGTTGAGATTTAGATTTGGGTCACATAAATGTGCACCCTTATTTAGGAAGGTAATATTATTAAAATACGCACCTAAAGCAACTATGCATTTATTATCTTTAAGTAAGACCGTGAAATTTGTTAAACGATCTATCCTAAAGTCTAGGTATTTTTAGTATGACATTTATCGAGGGCCCAACCATTTGTTTATTTTGTGTAGTGAGGCTCGTCTCGTTTTATTTTTGAAATGGAAACCTAAAAGAGACTATGGTTCTCTATGTTTATTTTGTCTCTAATAGCATAACACAATCCTAAGTATTGGATATTGAATTGAAATAAACTAGAGGGTAATTCTGTATTAAGGCCATTCATTGGGCTCTGAGATAAGCCCAACAAAAGAGTGATGCACTTGTGCCCCACTAACGAGTTTCCAGTCAAGGCTTGGGCTGGAGTCCAAACGTGAGAAGGGTTATCATGGACCTGGGCTCGCACTTCAGGTGTTTTAATGCCCAAATGGCTATTGATAGTTACTCAAATTGGGTCCAAATTGATGTCAATGATTATGACAAAGAGAACAATATATAATTATTTAAGTTAACAAGGTGGTAGTCATTTGAATTACAAATTAAAACTCATATTACCTAATTCTATAGATATGCATGACTATGTCAATTTACTCAATCAGATCAGCTGATGATTCATATTTAACTACTGATATTAATCGTTAACATACAATTATTCTTATTACATTGACACAATGAAATTAATAAAACAAAAGAGATAAGATCAAACCAGCATGTTTATATTAATTATTACAACACAGTACTGTTCTAAAAATAATCCCTAAATCAATTGAGAATCTAAATTAGCCCTGTCTTCTGTTCGTACCCAGATGCTAAACTAAACCAGTATTCAATTATACAGAATCTATAGTTACCAGCCAAAAACCAACAATCCCATTAGATACAAATTATACTATCTGAATTCTATTTTTATATAGATTTAAACAAACTTCATTACACAGCATATATCACTAACAGCCTTCGACAAACAAACAATTGAAGGCTTTCATTTCAGCTCAAACGTGAAGCTATATCAGTGTGAATGCAAATGTGTACCTGGAATTAAAAATTAAGAGAAGGAGAGGTCAGCAATTGAGATAGCAACAGCAATAGCCCAGGGACGAGTTCAAAACCAGTAATAAAGCAGTCAACACAGCAATTCCAGGAATGAATTCAAAGAAAAACCAATAGTAAATCACCACAGCAGCAGGTATACCAATAAAGCACCCCATAACCAACTCAAATATACTGCAACAGTGCAACACTCAACAAAAAATTACTTGATTAAACCGCAAAAAAAATACTCAGAATCAGATCACAACACTTCCGAAACTTCTATTGCCAAAACACTGGATTCAAGGAGAGCAATTCAACTATAACACTTAAAACTAGCCTAGAATTTGATTGAATGATATTTTTTGGTTTTTTTTTTTTTTTTTGAAGATTTTATATTGTTTTTGGATTTTTGAATGTTTGAATTTCAAAATCAAATCTGGAGTTTATAGAGAGAGTTTCGGAGGGGATTTTTGGAGGCTAAAAAACTTCTGATTTTTTAGTTGGTCTAAACTTGTAATCCAGGGCACTAAACATGGCTTTTATAGGCAGAAAAGGGAGCAGAAAGTTCTGGAAGTTTTTACTCATTTTTCCTCCCTTTTAATTTCAGATTTTACTTATTAAACCTCCAATTTTTGACTTGTTATCCAAGTTACTACTCTTAAAAGTCTAAAACTTACACTAAATTCCTATTCTAGAAGGCCCTAGGGTGTTCTTTTAACTATACAATACCTATACTACCCTTTCCTTAGTTTTGAATTTACCAATCTTAATAAAACTAACCTTTTCTATGCCCAAATTACCCTTGAAAACTCCCTAAAATTTCCAACCAAACCCAAAAAAACCCCTGAATCTATTTTGCAATTACTAACCCTTGACCATGGTCTCAATTTACCAAATTATCATTATCAGCTATAACTAAATCGATTAAGCTAATTAACACTAACTAATTAAGCTAATCCTAATAATGAATTGAAAACCAAACAGTGAACTAAAGAATTATTGATACAATCACTGAACTAAACTAACTATCACTAACTAATTAACAAAGGTAATGGCTTATTAATTAATTCAAATGCTAAATCAATCACTAAAATTCAAATAATGCCAAAACAGGATCAACTAAACAGATTAACAAAGTATTCAACTAATAATCAAACTAAAACCATGAATCAAAACAAATTAGAATCTTAAACAGACTTAACAAGCAAACAGAATTGTATACCAAAATTAAAACAAAATCAAAACAGAGGTGATAAAAATCAAAACAAAAAATAACTACAGCATCCATTCATTAAACAAAAATAGTCATAAAATCGAATCAGAACATATGAAAGAAGAAGAAAACATATTGTAAAAAAGAAAACTTATTGTTATGGATTTAAAACTGGAACAAATCTATCGATATTTGAACGTCATTGATGGTAGATTCTTCATGAGGAGAGTGGGAGGATTGTGTGATGTGAATTTGGGGATTTTTTAAGCACTTAGGGTTTTGGGCAGGATCTTCAAATCGAAATTCGAGATTCTTGGTGGGGATTCGAGGGAAATAATCGATGGATTTATTAAGAGGGAAGTGTGGAGATGTTGTAGAGCAATTTTGGAGTCATTTGGATTCGACGCCGCCGTACACGGCGGTGGCGGCGCCTAGGGTTTGGTAGGTTTGAGGAGATTGGGCAGGATTTGAGGGGAGAGGGGTTTGGATTTGGAAAGGGGAAGAAGAGAAGGGATGTGGTAAAAATTTGGGGTCCATTGGGTGAACGCCGCCAGCAGAGACGATTTCTGGCCAGCGGCTCATGGCGGAGACGGTGGTAGCTCTAGGGTTCCTGTGTGGGAGATGAAACGGGGGAGGGGTGAGGATATTCAGACAATTATATATTATGTAGACCTAGCTTCCCGGCCATTAGATCATATCAACCTCGACGGCCCGCATCTATCATGTCTTAAAAGGGGTCGTTTTGGGAGCACTGAAGTGGACCGGGTGGGGAGGGTTTAAGATTGGGCCTGGAACGGGTGGTTCGTTTGGGTTGAGGCATGTTTGGTCCGGATTTGGGGGGGTTTGAGTTGGGTTGTGGTCACAATTGGCCCAAAAACTTGCCCTTTCCTTTTATCAAATTATTTCTTCATTTGTTTTTCTATTTATTTGATTGTTTATCATCATTATTGTTATTATATTTTTGAATTTTTTGATTTTATAAAAAGATTCAAATATAAATCTAAAATGATGCTAATTAATTTCTAAAATTAACTAATTCCAAATCTAAAAGAAAGCTAAACCAAAAAATGTAAAATGTAGAAATTAAAATTGTGAAATGACTATTTTGTTATTTTTTCTTTTGTTTATGAATTATATCAACTAAAAATGCACACAAAATACAAACGAGACACAGAATCATGCAACTAATACCTAAAAATTCAAATAATAAAATAAAAATTATAATTCTAATGAATTTATAGGAGTAAATTTAGCGTGGCAAAAATCACGTGCTCACAGTTGCCCCTCTTTGCTCGAAGACACAAAGTGTTTTCGGGCAAAGATAAATGAGCACCATGAAGGATTTTTGCCTACTTATCACTCCATGAAAAGCATTTGGAAAACTGTCTGACCGAACCCTGCTTCAAAGGTTGCCTACATATCCCGGGCTAAACAGGAACCAAGTGAGTGTAGTTCAGGAATCTTTGGTAGCTAGGACTACCAGGAGCTATGATCTCATTGATGTTGCAGCTGCTACTGCTCGCTGACCTCCTTATTACACTGTGGTAAAAAAAAAGCTAGCCTAAGCTATAATCTATGAGTTACAAAAGATCCTATCTATGTCTTCAAACTTGCTCTTGTGTTGCCTTGAACTTGTATCTTGTATTCTTCCGATGGGATTTTTTGTTGTTGCCTTGAATTGTAATTGGCGATGTTTTGCCATTATTCCGTATGATGCTTGATTTTTGCAATTCGAAATATGTTCCTCTATTCTCCAGGCGGGCTCCTGGTTGCTGACGCTTGAAAAGTATTCCCTTATTCTCCAGGTGGACTCCTGATGGCGATGCTTGAAAAGTATTCCCTTGTTCTGCAGGTGGGATCCTGATGGCGATGCTTGAAAAAGTATTCCCTTTTTCTCCAAGTGGGCTCCTGACTGCGATGCTTTGAAAAGTATTCCCTTGTTCTTCAGGTGGGCTCCTGATGGCAACGCTTGAAAAGTATTCCCTTGTTCTCCAGGTGGGATCCTGATGGTGATGCTTGAAAAGTATTCCCTTGTTCTCCAGGTAGGCTCCTGACGGCGATGCTTGAAAAGTATTCCCTTGTTCTCCAGGTGGGCTCCTGACTGCAATGCTTGAAAGGTATTCACTTTTTCTCCAGGTGGGCTCCTAACTGCGATGCTTTGAAAAGTATTCCCTTGTTCTCCAGGTGGTCTCCTGATGGCGACGCTTGAAAAGTATTCCCTTGTTCTCCAGGTGGGCTCCTGACTGTAACAAAATAGACATCCAAAGAAATTTTTCTGCCCCAGTTTGGTGGCTGGGCACATCATGTTATCAAATATTTAAAAGTTAAAATTTGAATTATACTTTCCTTTTTCTCCAGGTGGGCGCCTGACTGTGAAATTTGAAACGTATTCCCTTGTTCTCCAAGTGGGCTCCTGATTGCTGAATTTGAAAAGTATTCCCTTGTTCTCCAGGTGGGCTTTTGATTGCTGAATTTGAAAAGTATTCCCTTGTTCTCCAGGTGGGCTCCTGATTGCTGAATTTGAAAAGTATTCCCTTATTCTTCAGGTGGGCTCCTGATTGCTGAAATTTGAATAGTATTCCCTTGTTCTCCAGGTGGGCTCCTGATTGCGACAAAACGGACAAAACAAAGAAAATTTTCTGCCCTAGTTTGATGACTGGGCGCGTTATGTTACCAAATATTAAAACTTGAAAGATAAAATTTGCATTGTACTTCCCTTGTTTTCCAGGTGGGTGCCTGACTACTGATACTTTCACATGTATTCCCTTGTTCTCCAGGTGGGCTCCTGATTGCAGCAAAACAACAACAACAACAACAACAACAACCCAGTATAATCCCACAAGTGGGGTCTGGGGAGGGTAATATGTACGCAGACCTTACCCCTACCCCGTGGGCAGAGAGGCTGTTTCCAGGAGACCCTCGGCTCAAGACATCAACAAGA
>MU759178.1:139700-173328 GCA_026770625.1 Nicotiana glauca | reverse complement strand
TTTCTTGTCACACAGGACTCCCGTCGCTAACCTCCACTTCATCCAACCCACCCCTATCCGGTGTGAGACATCCTCGTCGATCTCCCCGATCCCCTGAATAACTGACCCCAGGTACTTGAAACTACTCTTCTTAGGGATTATTTGAGAGTCAAGCCTCACTTCCACAAAGAAATTTTTCTGCAGCAAAACACACAAAGAAATTTTTCTGCCCCTATCTCTATCAATTAAAGATTTGTTAATATAAAATGGTGGTTAGCTGCTGACATTCTTGTTGGGTATGTTCCTTCTTCCAGCTTTCCTCCAACTTGTTTCCCTGGACTTGCTTTGAAACGCCTCGACTTCCTGACTGACTTTCAACCCTCTGACTTTGATGACCCAAATGTTCTATCCCGTAATGTTGTTTTGTGTTTCTGACCCCTCTTGTGAAACTTTGCTTCTCCCCTACTGTTATTTGATTATCCCACTGATCGGATTTCCATCGGTCCTTCATGCCTTACTTTCTTTTGATATGTTCCAACCCTGTTGTGTCGTACAACTGGGAAGTTGGTAGTTAGCCTTGACATCCTTCTTTTGTTTTCGAATAGAACTGACACTGAAACATCTTATAGACAGACATCAAGAGAATGAAATGTAATGACCTCGAAGGTTAAGGATAGCAAGACTCTGAAAACGGATGATTTGTAATGAAGAGAAAAGGATAGGACTTATCTGAGTGGAACGGCTGGTACCATTGATCGTGCCATGCATTTTGGATTAACCAGCCTAGTCTGTTCAAGCAATCAACTTTCAATTGCCATATTTGTTGTTCCATACTTTCATAATCCGACTTTCACCAAAACCCAAACCTTGCTCGTCTTGCCATGTTTTGAGCGGCTTTCAACCACAGACTTGTTTCATTTGCCCCTCTAAAAACTCATATTCGCCTTACGGTGCCCCTGAGGGTTTTTACCAATAAGACTCTCTCATTTTGATATCTCTCAAAACTCACTTCGCCTTACGGTGCCCACGAGGATTTTCACCAATAAGACTCTCTCATTTTTTATTTCTCTCAACTCACATCGCCCTATGGTGCCCGTAAGGGTTTACACCAATAAGACTCTCTCATTTTTGATTTCTCCTCTGGTACCAACGTGTTTCCCCCCAACACGAATCACTTCCCATGCTTGCATTGGCCTTTCTTGAAGATTGATCGGAAGGTCTTTCTTTGGACCGTAATGTAGGCTTTTGGATGGGTTTTAGAAAGAAGGGTGTAGAGGCTCAAAATAATTCAATCATGGGTTTAACATTACAACTTTCGGAATTAGATTTCATACAACAATCACAACTTCTGCCCCAGTTTCTTTCTTGGGGCCTTTTAGATTTTTATTTTGGTGTGACTGAACCTCAGAGAGAGGTTGCCTACGTACCGTTTCGGGATCAAGTCAAATGTAGTTCAGGTCATAAAATTACTTCGTTGTTGCGATCTATCCTTTTCCACTTTTCCTTCTTTTTTTCATTTCTTTTCTTTTCCTTCTCTTTTCTTTTCCTTTCTTTTTCTTTTCTCTCTTTTTTTTTCTTTTCTTTTCTCTTCTTTTTTTTCTTTTCTTTTCTTTTTTCTTTTTTTTCTCTTTTTTTTTTCTTTCTTTCTCTTTTCTCTTCTTTTTTCTTTTTCATTGTTTTTCTCTTGTTTCTCCACTTACTTTCCCCGCTCGGGTCTTCGAATTTTGTTATTGATTCCGAAAGAGGGGTACGAAAGAAAATAGAATAAGGCTCAAAGGGATAACAAAGGATAAAGTGTTTGGATAGCAGAACAATATACCTTCGTCATTTCAATCTCAAAACATGCCAAATACAATTAGGTACATTTAGATAAAGAAATCATACATAGTATCGCTTGACTACATCAGAGTTAATAGCCATTTCTACACATTTTCCTTCCACATCTGTTAGATACAATGCACCATTGGACAACACTAGGGTTACAACAAATGGCCCCTGCCAGTTGGGGGCGAACTTTCCTTTTGCTTTGGCCCAATGAGGTAAGATACACCTAAACACCAATTGCCCTACTTCAAATTTCCGTGGGCGCACTTTCTTGTTATATGCTCTTGCCATTCTTTGTTGGTACAATTTTCCGTGACATACTGCTACCAATCTCTTTTCATCAATCAAGCTCAGTTGCTCCAATCGGGCCTTGACCCATTCGGCATCGTCAATTTTTGCCTCGGCGATAATCCGAATGGATGGTATTTCAACCTCTACGGGTATTACTACTTCCGTGCCATATACCAATGAATAAGGAGTCGCCCCTACTGAAGTGCGAACAGTAGTGCGATAGCCTAACCGGGCAAAAGGTAACTTCTCATGCCATTGCCTAGACCCTTCCACCATTTTCCGAAGTATTTTCTTGATGTTCTTGTTAGCTGCCTCGATTGCTCCATTAGCCTTAGGACGATATGGGGTGGAATTGCAGTGCGTGATCTTAAATTGCTGACATGTCTCCGCCATCAGATGGCTATTTAGATTGGGCCCATTGTCTATGATAATTACCTTCGGGACCCCGAATCGACAAATGATATTCGAATGCACAAAAGCAACCACTGCCTTCTTGGTCACCGATTTGAAAGTTTTCGCCTCAACCTACTTAGTGAAATAATCAATGGCTACCAGAATAAACCTGTACCCATTTGACGCTGCTGGATCGATTGGCCCAATGAAATCCATTCCCCAAGCAACGAAGGGCCATGGTGCCGACATTGTGTGCAATTCAGATGGTGGAGAATGAATCAAATCCCCGTGTACTTGGCACTGATGACACTTGCACACGAAACTGATACAATCCCGCTCCATAGTGAGCCAATAATATCCTGCTCGAAGAATCTTCTTGGACAATACATATCCACTCATATGAGGTCCACAGACTCCCGCATGTACCTAGGTCATGATAGTTGTGGTCTGTTTAGCATCCATGCACCTCAGTAAACCAAGATCTGGAGTTCTTTTGTACAACACTCCCCCACTGAAGAAAAATTCGTTTGCTAAGCGTCTAATGGCTCTCTTTTGATCCCCTGTGGCCTGTGCCGGATATACTCCCATCCTAAGGTGTTCTTTGATATCATGAAACCACGTCTCACCATCAAGCTCCTCTTCCACCATGTTATAATAGGCATGTTGATCTCGGACCTGAATATGCAACGGTTCCACGTACGCCTTATCTGGGTGATGCAACATCGATGCCAAAGTGGCCAAAGCGTCAGCAACTTTATTATGAATCCTTGGGATGTTCCTGAAGTCTATCGACTGAAACCGTTGACAAAGTTAACGCAAACAGTTCCGGTATGGTATGATCTTTAAGTCATGTGTCTCGCGTCTCCCACTCTCCCTGAATCTAGTGCAACAGAAGATCCAAGACACCCATGACCAAGATCTCCTGGACACCCATGTCTATAGCCAATCTCAAACCCAAGATACATGCCTCATATTCAGCCATGTTATTGGTGCAGTAGAAGTAAATTTGAGCTGTAACAGGGTAATGCTGCCCTATCTCAGAAATAAGTACCGCTCCTATCCCGACGCTGTTGGTATTGGCAGCCCCATCAAAGAACAACTTCCACCCCAATTTTTCATCTTGTTCTAATTCCTCGACGTGCATTGTCTCCTCATCAGGGAAGTATGTCCTCAAAGGTTCATATTTATCATCAACTGGGTTCTCGGCTTGATGATCAGCCACCGCTTGTGCCTTCATCGCGGTACGGGTCACGTAGATAATGTCAAATTCAGTAAGCAAGATTTTCCACTTTAGAGCCTCCCTGTGGGCATAGGCTTCTGAAAAATGTACTTCAATGGGTCCAACCTCGAGATGAGATAGGTGGTATATGATGACAAGTAATGTTTCAATTTTTGCGCTACCCAGGTTAAAGCACAACACGTCCTCTCAAGCTGCGTGTAATTTACCTCATAAGATGTGAACTTCTTGTTGAGTTAGTAAATTGCCTGCTCTTTCTTTCATGTGACATCATGCTGCCCCAGTACACAGCCAAAAGAGTTATCCAAAACTATCAAATAGAGGATCAAAGGTCTTCCCGGCTCTGGCGGAACCAACACAGGTGGACTGGCCAAATATTCCTTAATCTTGTCAAATGCTTCCTGACATTCATTTGTCCATCTAACCGCAGCATCTTTCTTTAGCATCTTGAAGATAGGCTCGCAAGTTGTTGTAAGCTGGGCAATGAACCTGCTGATGTGATTCAACCTACCGAGCAAAATCATCACCTCTTTCTTGCTTCTTGGCAGTGGTAACTCCTGAATGGCTTTGATTTTAGACGGGTCTAGCTCAATACCACGTCGACTTACCACTAACCCCAACAACTTCCCCGACGGGACTCCAAATGCACATTTCGCTGGATTAAGTTTGAGGTTGTACCTGCGGAGCCTCTGAAAAAATTTCCTCAGGTCTTTGACATGGTCACTCTGCTTTCTCGACTTTATAATCACGTCGTCTACATAGACTTCAATTTCACAATGTATCATATCATGGAACATGGTGGTCATTGCCCTTATATATGTTGCCCCTGCATTCTTCAACCCGAATGGCATGACCCTATAATAATACGTTCCCCAAGGCATGATGAATGTCGTCTTTTCGGCATATTCCTCATCCATTAAAATCTGGTGATAATCCGCATAACAATCCACGAATGAACCAATCTCATGCTTGGCACAATTGTCAATCAATATATGGATGCTTGGCAGTGGAAAGTTGTCTTTTAGAGTCGCCTTATTGAGATCACGGTAATCAACGCACACTCTGGTCTTTCCATCCTTCTTTGGCACAGGCACAACATTAGCTAACCAAGTGGGATACCGAGTGACCCGAATGACCCTTCTATCAAACTGCTTGGTGACCTCTTCATTGATTTTCACACTGATATTTGTTTTAAATTTCCTCAGCTTCTACTTGACAGGAGGGCATGCTGGGTCTGTGGGCAATTTGTGGACCACCAAAGCGGTACTTAAACCCGGCATATCATCATATGACCACGCAAAAACATCTTTGTACTCAAGCAACGCCTTGATTATCTCTTCTCTGAGCGGAGGCTCCAAATGGCCAGTTATTTTTGTTTCCCGTACATTCTCCTGATCCCCTAAATTGATTGCCTCTGTGTCGTTCAGATTAGGTTTGGGTTTTTCCTAAAATTGGTTTAATTCTTTACTGATTTCTTCAAAGGCTTCCTCATCATCATATTCTACCTCGTCATTACACTCAATTTCTTGTATTATTATTTCGGAGTTAGATTGATAATCAAGACCAGGCCGAAGACTCCTCATGCATGACACATCAGTGATACCAGCATAAAAGGGACTGTACAAGAAAGAAAATAAAGACAAAATAAAGGCTATCAGGAATGAAAAAGGAAAGAAATTGCATTTTATTAAAATTGTAAGATAACAAGGGTTAACCCAACCAAACGGACGGAACATAGCATCCGAATTACAACCTTGGAAATAATCCAGATTAAACTGAAAGGAAAATTAAAACTAACTACCACGACTCCCTCAAGGTAGGAAGAGGAGTAGCTTCCCAATTATTAAGCTTTGCACGGGCCCCCACGAACTGCACATCTTCTTTGCTTGGACCTTCGCCTGCTTCCACCATATTCACCTCATCAAATAGCTTTTCAAACCTTTCCATCAGCTCCTTGTCAGGTTCCATCCTTACCGAAATAAGCATTGCCATTGCTGGGTGCCTCTGAGTACCAGGCCGGACAAAGGAACGGGATAGGTGGGGTATGGGTTTTGGAAGGGTCCATGCTCTCTTTTTCATCTGCTTAGCTCGCCTTATGTCAGCAGTAGTGGGCTTAAAGACTTACCCGAAAGTATCCAAGTTTCCAGGAAGAGATATCGGCTGTATGATACCCTGTAACGAGGCACCCAAGCCTTTTCCAGGTAAAAATCCATTCTTTATCATTTCTGAATCCACCATGACAGATGCAGCAGCTACTCTGGTCCTAGGAATACATTCTCCTTCCGGAATTTTGATAACTAACACTGTGTCCAAGACTTGGTAAACCCATGGACCTTTGTCATCCTCAGCTTCATCGAAAGGCATAATGGTATTACATGAATTATCCTCCCCATGCACAACAATATCCTGTCGGTCCCATTCGAATTTGACCATCTGATGCAAGGTAGATGGCACAGCTTTTGCGGCATGAATCCAAGGCCGACCCAATAAGAGATTGTAGTAAACAGCCACGTCGAGCACTTGGAACTCCATTGTGAATTCAACTGGTCCTATTGTCAGTTCTAACACAATGTCCCCAACCGTGTCTTTTCCTCCTCCATCAAATCCTCGTACACAGACACTATTCTTCTGTATTCTCTCACTGTCCACTTTTAACTTTTCCAGGGTAGAGAGAGGGAAAATATTTGCACTGGACCCGTTGTCAATCAGCACTCGAGTAACCACAGAGTCTTCACACTTCACTGTAAGGTAAAGTGACCTATTATGCTCAGTACCTTCCAAAGGCAACTCATCATCAGAAAATGTAACCCTGTTAAACTCAAAAATCTTGTTCGCTATTTTTTCCAGATGATTCACAGAGATCTTATCCGAAACATGAGCTTTATTTAGAATCTTCATCAATGCCCAGCGATGCTCGTCTGAATGAATCAATAGAGACAGCAATGAAATCTGCGCCGGGGTTTTCCTCAACTGTTCTACAATGGAATAATCTTGCGCCTTCATTTTCTTTAAGAATTCTTCAGCCTCTTCTTCAGTTACGGCCCTTTTTACTGGTGCTGGATTGTCTTTGGCTGCTTTAACTTTCTCAACTCTTCAGGGTCAAAGCATCTCCCTGAACGGGTCAGTCCATAGGTTTCACAAACTTCTTCTTTAACTTCCTTCCCCTTGTACATCACAGTCACTCGTTCATAGTTCCATGGGACGGCCTTTTTACTGACTATGGGCAACTGAGTCACTGGTTTAAAAATAACCGGCTCCGTGTGGGCCCCTTTCATGATTACAACGGGCTTGGCAACTGCTCCTGGTACCATCACTTTGACTGGTTTTTGTTTTACTGCATCACTGTTCAACAGCTCCTTCTTCATCACCCCCACCGATTTCCTAACGGTCACTCTTTCCTTGATCAATTCTTCCCCAATGGTTGTTTTCTCATGGGACCTGGCCTCACTGTCTTTGATTATCATCACGGTTTGTGACGGCTTCTTAGATTCCCCCTTTTGCACTAACTCAATCATATGAGTCTCATAATGGGTTGGCAATGGATTCTGAGTGATGTTCAGTGTCTCTGGAGCCTGCACTTCAATTCGGTGGGTATCAGAGCTCCTGGATGGCCGTTTTCAAATTCCAACACTTCTCTGTATCATGCCCTGGGGAACCCAAGTAATACTCGCAATTCACCAAATGGTCCAGGTTCCTTGGAGGAAGATTTGGTATTTTGGATTCAATCGGACTTAACATGCCCAATTATCTCAATCTGTGGTATAAGCTGGTGTAAGATTCTCCCAATGGTGTGAAAGTTTTCTTCTTCTGCAGCCTGTCATTCTTGGAAGCAAGGTTGGGTCGAAAACTAGGTCCAGTGGTGTTTTTGTAGGCTCTCGGATGTGGATATGTGTTTTGAGTGTGGTAGGTATTTTGTGGGGTGGGTGCACGCCATGGCATCTGAGGTTGAGGGTATGTTTGGGCGTGGTGGACGGAGAAGCGGGGGACTGGAGGTGGATAGTAGTGTTGTGGCAGGCCATATGGGCTGTGTGGGTAGGTTTGGTGATGGAGGCGTGGTTGGTGATAATATGGTGATGGACCCCTGGACCATGCTCTTGATTCCACTACTGTAAAATCTTCTTTTTTCTTCTTGCCCAATACTCCTCCAGTGCCACTCTGAATGGCTTGGGTAGTTGCTTTAATCGCCGAATAGCTCGTAATTTTGTTAGTCTTGAGACCTTCTTCCACCATACTTCCTATTTTCACTACCTCATTAAAAGTTTTCACAACTGCTGACACCAGATGACCATAATAAGTAGGCTCCAGAGCCTGTAGAAAATAATCGACCATCTCACCTTCCTTCATTGGAGGATCAACTCTGGCAGCCTGTTTTCTCCACCGAAAATCGTACTCTCTGAAGCTTTCCCCTGGCTTCTTCTCAATTTTGGTAAAAGACAGCCGGTCTGGGACGATCTCTAAGTTGTAATGAAAATGGCCTGCAAATGCCTGGGCCAAATCATCCCAAGTATACCATCAAGCATGATCTTGTCGCGTGTACCATTCCAAAGTAGCACCACTGAGACTTTGACTAAAGTATGCCATTAATAACTCATCCCTTCCCCCATCGCCTCTTATCTTGCTGCAAAATCCCCGCAGATGGGCTATTGGGTCACCATGTCCGTCATACAGATCAAACTTTGGTAACTTGAATCCCGTAGGCAATTGGACGTCGGGAAACAAGCACAAGTCCTTGTAAGCGACACTCACTTGTCCTCCTAGACCTTGCATATTTATGAACGATTGTTTCAAGCTTTTCACCTTTCGTATCATTTCTTCTTGCTCAGTGTTTTTAGGAGGCTTCTCTTCTTCAGTTGAGATATCAAGACAGGGAGTGTAAGGATATGGTTCTGGTGGTTTGAAGGTGGGTTCCGGTGGGTAATAGTGGGTTTCCTGGGTTTGAAACAGGGTTTCACTAGAAGATCTTTGTAATGTGGCGGGTGGAGGAGCCACAAACACGAGAGTGGTCGGAGGTGGGTTCATGGGATTTGTTTGGGTGGTGGAGGTGGTGGTGTTTGGGAAGTAGTTGCATAGTATTACTGGTAAGCAGGGTAGGCCGGAGAGGTGTTCACTGTAAGGGGGGTCTTTTGGCTGAGCTAATGGTGGTATGTACGAAGGGTTAGCAGGATAAGCTGGTAGTGGGTGTCCCTTTGCCCAAGCCTGGTACATTTCGGCCATCTGTTGCTTCATTTTATACATCTCTTCTTTCATGGCATTGACATCCACAACTTCTTCCTCCCTAGATGGGTCGACAATACTTGCTTCTAACTCTTGGTTGACCATTTTTGGCTTATCTTTAGAGCGAGTATTGTATGGGTGGGTTGCCAGGATGCCAGTCAACTGAACCACCTGTCTGGACTCATCATCAACAACAACTTTGTTAGCGGTTAGAGCATAATCAAATCGATAATCGCACATTTGGGCTTGAATGTGCCTAGGCAGTTATTGGTTTCCAACATGCATTTGCTCGACCGCTTGCGTCATCCCGGCTTTGACTGTGACGTCTTTCTTTTATCCTTGCCTTGTTTCTTTTATTTTGCTATTGTTTCTTTGTTGTGGATCTTTTCTCTTTTTTCTCTCCCGTTTTCTATTATCGCTAGGCTCTTCTTTTCATTTTGGTTTTTATTCTCACTGTATTTTCCTCTTTCATATGGCTATGGTCGGATCCTATAGGGATTGCCTATGCATCGTGCCCAATCCCGAATCAGATCAAATGCAATAAATGTAAAATATGGAGCACATTTTTTTGGATTTTTCAATTTTAATAATAGCAAACATTTCAATTACAAGGACTTGAGACTGACGCATGAAGATAAAATTTAACCGACAAGACGGGCTACAAAAACAATTATTCTACTTTAAAATGAAAGTGCAGACTAACTTGCAAAGAAAGTACAGACTCTAGTGAAAGAAAATATAGACCCTAATGACAATTCATGAATACATTAAAGCTCCTGGTGCCCGCGGGACATCGTTCGGTCTCGCCGCGGGCCTATGTGCAAGTTCCCCTTGGAGTTTGTCCAGGTCACTCATTATCTGTTTCACAAATATCATCACTAAGGCAAAGAAGGTAGTCTGAGTCATATTCTCGTACATTTGGCATTTTCTGGTGATGTAATGAGCAATAGCTAGGATTCTTTCTCTGATTATGCCTTTTTCCTGAAGTAACCGCCCTATTTATTCGGCCCTGGCTTCCAAAGTCTGTTGATTTCACTCCTGGAGTTGTTGCAGCTCCATTTCTAATTGTGTTATTGCTATATAACAGTGTTCCCTTTCAACCTTGAACTCTTTTGCTTGTTTGATCATTTTGTTTTCTGTGGTAACGACCTTTTTCCTTAGTCCCGCAACCTCATTATCGTGTTCTTATCTCAAATGTTTAATCATGCGGGCTCGTTCTTCTGCGTTTTTAGCCAATTGTTTTCGAACCCCAACTAGTTCCCTTTCTATTTTGTTGAGGTCGAAACTATAGTCATTTACTTTTTTCCTCAAACTTTCTATCAGCTTCGCATCTTTGGCACTTCTAACAGGGTTTTCAGCTGATATCTTCATTTTTTGGAGTTAGGTTCGTAAGGCTTCATTTTCTTTGGCCAATTTCCTTTTCTCACCTTCGTCAACTGCAGCTTGCACGCTGTTTTCAAACATAAGGTCTTGGACTCGCTTTTCTAATTCTCCTATTTTAGCTCTGTATTCATTTTCTTTGGCTAACCAGGCCCATTATTCTTGTGATGCTTCGGTAAATTCCTGAATGTGAGGTCTTTTGGCTGGTCTCTCGTGCTCATATTCTCTCCTATACCAAGAAAGGTATCCCGGTGACACTTCGCCTCTAGCCCGATCCTGTACGCGAGTATCTGCTTTTAAGTATTGGCATTCATTCCAGATCTGGCGGACTCTTGCTTCAGGAAACTGTTCGCCAGGGCTAATCTCAATTACCTAAGCACTAAGGTTGCCATCTTTCGGTACTATCTGGCACCTTCCGAACTGCCTTAAAACCCGATAGGGGGCATATGGCTGAATGTTTTTGAGACCCATTAGGAGAAAGTGCAGCCTTGCTGCTGGCATATATATGATTTTATCAATAGGCAACCATCCAAGCGCCCACTCTATTTGACTGGCAGTGAGGGACCTGAAATATGTCATCCAACCTGTGAATCCTTTAGGCAGATGGACCCCTTTAATCCTTGTATAAAACTCTTCTATGCATGTTTTCTCTGAAGACACATAACTCAAGAACTGAGAATGATGGCACAGATGCTTGGTCATCCACATTTGTAGAAGTATATTGCACCCCTCAAAGAAATTTCCCTCGGCTTTGCAGGTTGTAAGAGTGCAGAAGATTTCGGCCAATATCATAGGTGCGAGAGTGCTTTTGGCTTGAGTCATTAGAGTACTGACGACCCCGGCTATTTTTATGTCAATGTTTCCGTCTTTCATTGGAAATACCACAAGCCCCAAAAAACCACCATGAAAGCGACACGCCTATGCTCTTCCCATTTTTGGCGGTTTCCATTACTACACATCTTGCTTTCCAGGTTATTGAACCCCCCGATGTGGCCATATCTATGGTATATGAATTGTAGGGTGCAAAAGCCATTTTCTAGATCTACGTTGTGAAGCGTCCTACATATCTTCAAAGAGTCTAAAAATCTGTGCACGGCTACAGTTCTCGGGGCCACTAAGTATTTGTCTTTTAAAGGAACCTCATCTTTCCTGACGTACCCAGCCATTTCTTCTAGTGTTGGGGTAAGCTCGAAATTTGAGAAATGGAACACATTGTGTGTCGGGTCCCAACACGTCACTAGTGCTCTGATAATATCTCCCCGAGGCATAATTTCTAGCAAATAGGTAAGCCCTTTCAAATATTTCTTGACTTCATCTTGCCTTTCGCCTCCTAAATTGTTCCACCATAGACGTAACTCCAGAGGGATCTTATTCATGATTGAGAAAGGTTCATTTTGATTCGTGCTTATCCTGCAGATTTATTAAGGTGATTTAATCATTTATTTGTCTGAAAAGCATAAACTGACACTATTCTTTTATTCAAACTTCTAATTTCAAACAAACTCGGTTTTGCTAATACGACCTTTCAGCACTTCGAGTGAAGATTTTCAAGGTTGTGTCCGCAAACCGTTTTAAAATGACTCAAAGTGGTTGTTCCTGCGAAAATAGCCTTCTGCCGCCCTTTGGGACATTCGGCTTATTTTTAAACAAGAATTGTGTCACCTGACTTATTGGATAAAAATTAAATTTTTTTTATTTTTGGCTATTTTTTGCAAAAGGGGTGGTTGGACCCGAAGAGGGTTGCCTACGTATCTCACATCCGGTGAGAATCAAACCTGCATAGTTTGGGCAGATTGAATACGGGCGAGAATAAAAAATAGCTAATTTAGAGAAAATATATTTTTTTGTCTTTTCCTTGAAAATAATGAAACATGCAAAATCTTTTTGGATTTTCTTTTTCTCCTTTGTTTTGATTATTGGTTTTCGAAAAATGATTAAACAAAAATGCAAAATCTTTTGAATTTTTCATATTATTTCTTTTCCAAAATGTAAAGAAAAACATAAGTGGGCCATACTCGCTTTATTTTCACATCTCACCCTCTTTTTTTCCTTTTGTCAATATTTTCTTTCTCTTTTCTCCTTTTTCTCAAAAATTCGGCAGAGTTTCAGCATTACTTGGACATAGGTTTTTTGCCAAATCATGTAATCAACTCTCTACAATATTATTTCTTTTTTTTTCAAATTCAAGCCGGTTAGCACGCGAGTCCGAGACAAATAAATGCAACACGTAAAATGCATCATGGTGGTCTTTTCATATCTGGTTGCATGTCCTAGACGGACCCAACCCCTGTGTTGAGTCCCCTAAGTCAAAATGCACGTGATGCAGATAAGCATTCCTACTAGGGATCCAGCATGAAGTCAAGTTATTCTAGATTCAAATTCTGGGTATGTGTTCTAGACTGTGTACCCGAGCGGACAACTCAAGTCGAGGAGGGGGCTACGTACCGGGGACCCGCGGGATCGTCCGGCTTAGTAACTTGTCCGGCCTCTTTCTTATTTCAAGGTATTGACACTAACAGAATAGGGAGTCTCAACCAGTAAGCACATCCCTGGAGGTGAGAAGAGAAGGGTTTCGGCACAGTTTATATGCAATTTAGATAATATCAAAGCGGTAAACATTTAGCACATTAAGCATGAAACATGTAGGAAAATCAAATATAACCAAATACAACAATTTATCTAAGCTCTAATTCTGAACCCTAAACAAAATGTTCTGGGTTTTTAACCCCCGCAGAGTCAATTTGTTATTAAGATTTCAGAGTCACCACTTGGGAGATTATTAATAATATGTTCTGGCGTAAAGGACAATCGGAACGGGATTTATTATTAAGATTTCAGAGTCACCACTTGGGAGATTAATGGTGTCCTAATTCACTGGTTTAATCCCGAACCGAGGAAAGATATGACTCTGTATTACAGTCCGCGAACCAGAAATCCGGATAAGGAATTCTATTAACCCGGGAGAAGGTGTTAGGCATTCCCGGGTTCCGTGATTCTAGCACGGTGGCTTAACTGTCGTATTTGATTTTATCTGATTTTAATACATGCTAGCTTATGTGCTTTTTATTAGTAACCCGCTTTTAATATTATTATTTTTTTTAAGAAAAATTGCAACGTCGTGAAAATGCATCTCGAACCACGTCGCATCAGTGCACCCGTGGTATTCGACACATTCCGACTTCGTAGAGATTTAGATTTGGGTCACATAAATGTGCACCTTTGTTTAGGAAGGTAATATTATTAAAATACGCGCTTAAAGCAACTACGCGTTTATTATATTTAAGGAAGACCGTGAAATTCGCTAAACGGTCTATCCCGAAGTCTAGGTATTTTTAGTATGACATTTATCGAGGGCCCAGCCATTTGTTTATTTTGAGTAGCGAGGCTCGTCTCGTTTTATTTTTTAAAGGCAAACCTAAAAGCGACTATGGTTCTCTATGTTTATTTTGTCTCTAATAGCATAACACAATCCTAAGTATTTGTTATTGAATTGAAATAAACTAGATGGTAATTCTGTATTAAGGCCATCCATTGGGCTCTAAGATAAGCCCAACAAAATAGTGATGCACTTGTGCCACACCAACGAGTTGCCAGTCAAGACCTGGGACCGAGTCCAAACGTGAGATGGGTTAACATGGACCTGGGCTCGCACTTCAGGTGTTTTAAGGCCCAAATGGCTATTGATAGTAACTCAAATTGGGTCCAAATTGCTGTCAATGATTATGACAAAGAGAACAATATACAATTATTCAAGTTAACAAGCTGCCAGTCATTTGAATTACAAATTAAAACTCATATTACCTAATTCTATAGATATGCAAGACTATGTCAATTTACTAAATAAGATCAGCTGATGATTCACGTTTAACTACTGATATTAATCGTTAACATACAATTATTCTTATTACATTGACACAATGAACTTAATAAAACAAAAGAGATAAGATCAAACCAGCATGTTTATATTAATTATTACAACACAGTACTATTCTAAAAATAATCTCTAAATCAATTGAGAATCTAAATTAGCCATGTCTTCTGTTCGTACCCAGATGCTAAACTAAACCAGTATTCAATTATACAGGATCTATAGTTACCAGCCACAAACCAACAGTCCCATTAGATACAAATTATACTATCTGAATTCTATTTTTATATAGATTTAAACAAACTTCATTACACAGCATATATCACTAACAGCCTTCGACAAACAAATAATTGAATGCTTTCATTTCAGCTCAAACGTGAAGCTACATAAGTGTGAATGCAAATGTATACCTGGAATTAAAAATTAAGAGAAGGAGAGGTCGGAAATGGAGATAGCAACAGCAATAGCCTAGGGAAGAGTTCAAAACCAGTAATAAAGCAGTCAACACAGCAATTCCAGGAAAGAATTCAAAGCAAAACCAATAGTAAATCACCATAGCAGCAGGTATACCAATAAAACACCCCACAACCAACTCAAATATACTGCAACAGTGCATCACTCAACCCAAAATGACTTGATTAAACCGCAAAAAAAAAACACTCAGAATCAGATCACAACACTTTCAAAACTTCTATTGCCAAAACACTGGATTCAAGGAGAGCAATTCAACTATAACACTTAAAACTAGCCTAGAATTTGATTGAACTGTATTTTTTGGAATTTTTTTTTTTTGAAGATTTTCTATTATTTTTGGATTTTTGAAAGTTTGAATTTCCAAAATCAGATCTGGAGGTTATAGAGAGAGTTTCGGAGGGGATTTTTGGAGGCTAAAAAACTTCTGATTTTTTTAGGGGGTCTAAACTTGTAATTCAGGGCACTAAACATGCCTTTTATAGGCAGAAAAGGGAGCAGAAAGTTCTGGAAGTTTTTACTCATTTTTCCTCCCTTTTAATTGCAGATTTTACTTATTAAACCTTCAATTTTTGACTTGTTATCCAAGTTACTGCTCTTAAAAGTCTGAAACTTACACTAAAGTCCTATTCTAGAAGTCCCTAGGGTGTTCTTTTAACTATACAATACCTATACTACCTTTTACTTAGTTTTGAATTTACCAATCTTAATAAAACTAACATTTTCTATGCCCAAATTACCCTTGAAAAATCCCTAAAATTACCAACCAAACCCAAACAAAACCCATGAACCTATTTTGCAATTACTAACCCTTGACCTTGGTTTCAATTTATCAAATTATCATTATCAGCTATAACTAAATCGATTAAGCTAATTAACACTAACTAATTAAGCTAATCCTAATAATGAATTGAAAACCAAACAGTGAACTAAAGAATTATTGATACAATCACTGAACTATACTAACTATCACTAACTAATTAACAACGGTAATGGGTTATTAATTAATTCAAATACTGAATCATTCACTAAAATTCAAATAATGCCAAAACAGGATCAACTAAACAGATTAACAAAGTATTCAACTAATAATCAAACTAAAATCATGAATCAAAACAAATAAGAATCTTAAACGGACTTAACAAACAAACAGAATTGTATACCAAAATTAAAATAAAATCAAAACAGAGGTGATAAAAATCAAAACAAAAATTAACTACAGTATCCATTCATTAAACAAAAACAGTCATAAAATCGAATCAGCACACATGAAAGAAGAAGAAAACATATTGTAAAGAAGAAAACTTACTGTTATGGATTTAAAACTAGAACAAATATATCAATATTTGAACGTCATTGATGGTAGATTCTTGATGAGGAGAGTGAGAGGATTGTGTGATGTGAATTTGGGGATTTTTGGAGCACTTTGGGTTTTGGACAGGATCTTCAAATTGAAATTCGAGATTCTTGGTGGGGATTCGAGCGAAATAATTGATGGATTTAGTAAGAGGGATGTGTGGAGATGTTTTGGTGTAATTTTGGAGTCATTTGGAGTTGGCGCCGCCGTACACGGCAATGGCGGCGCCGTACATTTGGTAGGTTTGAGGTGATTGGGAAGGATTTGAGGGGAGAGGGGTTTGGATTTGGAAAGGGGAAGAAGAGAAGGGGCTGTGGATAAAATTTGTGGTCCATTGGGTGAACGCCGCCGGCGGAGACGATTTCCGGCCGACGGCTCATGGCGTAGACGGTGGTGGCTCTAGGGTTCCTGTGGGGGAGATGAAACGGGGGAGGGTTGAGGATATTCAGACAATTATATATTATTTAGACCCAACTTCTTGGCCGTTAGATCATATCAACCTCGACGGCCATGATCTATCATGTCTTAAACGGGGTCGTTTTGGGAGCACTGAAATGGACCGGGTAGGGAGGGTTTAAGATTGGGCCTGGAACGGGTTGGTCGTTTGGGCTGAGGCGTGTTTGGTCCGGATTTTGGGGGGATTTTGAGTTGGGCTGTGGTCACAATTGGCCCAAAAACTTGCCCTTTCCTTTTATCAAATTATTTCTTCATTTGTTTTTCTATTTATTTAATTGTTTATCATCATTATTGTTATTATATTTTTCAATTTTTTGATTTTATAAAAAGATTCAAATCAAAATCTAAAATGATGCTAAGTAATTTCTAAAATTAACTAATTCCAAATCTAAAAGAAATCTAAACCAAAAAATGTAAAATGTAGAAATTAAAATTGTGAAAAGACTATTTTGTTATTTTTTTTCTTTTGTTTATGAATTATAGCAAATAAAAATGCACACAAGACACAGAATCATGCAACTAATACCTAAAAATTCAAATAATAAAATAAAAATCTAATTCTAATGAATTTATAGGAGTAAATTATGCGTGGCAAAAATCACGTGCCCACACCTTTGATTCATCCATTTTAAACTTTTTGATCAGCTCTTTTGCATACTTCTGCTGATGGATCATGATTCCATTTGGGCTTTGTTTAATCTGTAAGCCTAAGAAAAAGTTAAGATCACCCATCATACTCATTTCAAACTCACTCCCCATTAATATTGCAAAATCCTTACTTAGATTATCAGTGGTGGCCCCAAAGATTATGTCATCAACATATAGTTGTACCACAAGGAGATTCTTACATTTTTCCCCTAAGAATAGAGTACTATCAATTTTACCTCTTCTATAGCCATGTTCAAGGAGAAATTTGGACAGTCGTTCATACCATGCTCTAGGAGCCTGCTTGAGTCCATAGAGAGCCTTGTCCAATTTGCACACATGCTCAGGATATTCCTTGCTCTCAAACCCTGGAGGTTGTTTCACAAACACTTCTTCTTTCAGGTAGCCATTGAAGAAGGCACTTTTGACATCCATCTAATGGAGAGTGAATTCCATGTGTGCTGCAAAAGCTATGAGGAGTCTTATTGCCTCTAGTCTTGCAACTGGAGCAAAAGTCTCATCATAATCTATGCCATCCTCCTGGCTGTAACCTTAGACCACCAGTCTTGCCTTGTTTTTTATAACTGTTCCATTTTCATCAAGTTTGTTTCTGAAGACCCATTTTGTGCCAATAATTGATCTGTCCTTCAGCTTGGAACTAGATGCCAGACTTAACTTCTCTCGAACTGATTGAGTTTATTTTGCATTGCATTCACCCAATTTGTATCCTGCAAAGCCTCATCAACATTTTTAGGTTCAATAAGAGATAGAAAGGCATCAAAACTACACAAATTCTTTAATTGTGATCTAGTTTTGACTCTAGAAATTGGATCAGTGATTATGTTCTCAATAGGATGAGAGCTTTGATACTTGTGAGGTTTCATAACCAACTGATTTTTGCTGGTTATTTCTCCCATGTTTTGTTGCTGTGGAACAGGGTTATTAACAGGTTCTTTTAGGGGATTATTTTCGATTACTCTTTGATTAGTTCCCCCTGTCAGGTTTCCCCAGATAGAAGAACTTGTTCCATCACATGTTCCTTTTTTTGGTGCCACTTTAACTTGTTCTGAGACTTCAGTCAAGTCCTTCACCAGTCCAATGGCTTTATATTCATGTTCCTATCTCTCAAAAAGAATGTTAGTTTCATCAAGCACTACACGCACACTTTCTTCTACACAAAAAGTTCTTTTATTGAACATTTTATATGCTTTGCTATGTGAAGAATATCCCAAGAATACTCTCTCATCACTTCTGGGATCAAACTTACCTAGGGAGTTTTTCCATTATTATGCACAAATCACTTGCATCCAAATGTCCTAAGATGGGATATATTTGATTTTCTCCCTTTAAGTAACTCATTGGGAGTCTTCTCTATAAGAGGTTCAATCATGCATCTATTTATAATGTAACAAGCAGTGTTTACAACCTCTGCCCAGAAGCTGTGGGGTAGTTTACTAGAAAGAAGCATAGTCCTAGCCATGCCTTCAAGAGTCCTGTTTTTTCTTTCAACTACTCCATTTTGTTGAGGAGTCCTAGGGGCAGAGAAGTTATGATCTATACCATGCTCATCACAGAATTCAGCAAACTTAACATTTTCAAATTCAGTTCCATGATCAGACCTAATGGATACAAGTTTATTACCTAGTTGTTTCTGAGTTTTTCTAACAAAAGAAGTAAACATGTCAAATTATTCATCTTTGGATGTTAAAAATAGTACCCCGGTAAATCTAGAATAATCATCAACAAGCACATCACATATTTCTTTCCACCTCTACTCAAGGTTCTCATTGGACCACAGAGATCCATATAGACCAGTTCCAACGTCTTGGTTGTGCTTACCATTTTCTTGTTTTTGAAGGATGATCTTACATGATTCCCCCTTGCACAGGCCTCACAAACTTTGTATTCCTTGAACTTTATGTTAGGTAGCCCTATCACCAAGTCCTTGGAGACTAATTTATTTAGCTGATTCAGACTAGCATGACCAAGTCTTTTGTGCCACAGAAAGGGATCATTATCCAACATACTTAGGTAGGTGAGTTCATTTTCTGAAAGAGTAGACAAATCTACAATGTAAATATTGCTAACTCTTTTTCTCTACAAAATAATCTTGTCAGTGGTAAGGTTAAGCACAAAGCATTTGGTAGAGGTGAATGCTACAAGGTTACCTCTGTCACACAGTTGTGACACACTGATCAGGCTGTATTTCAAACCATCTATCAAGTAGACATTCTCAATGGAGTGTGAGTGTGTCTTACCTGCCTTTCCAACCCCAAATAATCTCACCTTTCTTCCCATTTCCAAAAGAGACATTACCTCCCTTTAAGTCATCAAGTGAAAGGAACTAATTCTTACTTCTAATCATATGTTTGGATCAGCCACTATCCATGTACCATATTTGGCTACTTCCCTTCACTTGAACCTGCAAAAAGAAATCAAGGGTTAGTCTTAGGAACCCAAACTAGTTTGGGTCCCTTTCTATAGGCAAAGGGGTAAATCAAGTTCCTTTTAGCCCACCCAGGAAGCCTACTTTTCTCTTGAACAAAAGCTTTGTTCTTTTGACTGGCCTTTTCTTTTGCATTCCATTCATTTTTGTAATGGCCAGTCTTGCCAGAGTGTGTGCAGATTTTGTTCTTAGGAAGAATGAGGTACTTTCTTTTAGGATCCCACTTAGGTGCTTGAGTCCCATAGCTAAGTCCTCTTTTGTTTCTACTATGATGTTCTTGTAGCCAAGAAAGAGCATCAGAAGCCTTGTTCCATTTGCAAGTTCTGTCTAGTTCATATTTTACCTTCCCTAGATCTTCTTTTAAGACTTTTATCTGCTCATCCTTCCTGTACATCTTATCATTCATTTTTCCTAAGTTTTCTTCTAAGGTGAGATGAGTGTGATCAGCTTTCTTCTTACCTGTTCCTAGTTTCAGTTTTAAGTTCTCAGACCTAAGTTCTAGGACACGGGCGTCAAGTTAAAGAACCTAGTTCTTCAACTCAGCATTTTTACTATCACTCTCATTAACCCTAGATTCTAGATTCTTGCACTTGGATTTTAGGATCACACATTCCCTAGACAGTTCTTTCTTTTATTTGTTAATTATCTCAAACTCATCAATGAAGTGTAGCAATAGCTCAGACAACCTTTCGTTAGACAGGAATTTAATCTTGTCTTTGAGATGAAGGACACTTGCCTCTTGTTCATCATCTGATTCTCCGATGGCTATAAGTGCTTGTTTATTTCCAGCTTCATCTTCTGAGTCCTCATTTGATGTTTCTCCCCAAGCAGCAACTATAGCCTTTGTTGATCCTTTGTTCCTTTTTGGGTAAACATGTTCCTTCATTCAGCCCTTTCCTTCTTCTACTCAATTTTCCATTGAGGATAGTCCTTGATCATATGATTAGTCTTACCATATTTGTAGCAACCCTTGTTGGTCTATTTCTCAGGAACCTTTGATTTATTGAAGGTTATACCTCTTGAAGAACCCTTTCCTCTCATCAGGTACTTTTTGAAATCTCTTGTGATCATGGCCACTTCATCATCCTCTAGATCTCAACCTTTAGCTATTCGAAGAGTCAGACTTCTTTACTTCTTGTGTGCATTTATTTTCATGGTTTGCCTTCTCAGTTCATAGGTAGTGAGGTTTCCAATGAATTCATCCAGCTTGAGGGTAGCAATGTTCTTTGATTCCTGAATGGTAGTGACTTTTCTTTCCCAAGTCAGTGGTAAGACCCTTGTCAAGATTTTCTCAACCTTGTCTTCTTCAAGTATAATTCTCCCAAGATATTTAAGTTTATTTTTTAGTGTTGTGAACCTTGTGTACATCTCCTAGATAGATTCTCCTTCCTTCATACTGAAATTCTCATATTGAGAATATAGCAGTGTTCCTCTTGATCTCTTTACTTGATGAGTTCCTTCATGAGCCACTTGTAAAGTGTCCCATATTTTCTTTGCAGTAGTACAACTTTGAATCCTATTGTACTCATCTGAACCCAGTCCACACACAAGCCATGTCTTGGCCTTGGCATTCTTCTCCCATTTCTTCAAATCTTCAGCAGTGCAATCAGATCTTATCTTTGGCATGTCCACTCCTTCATCATTCTTCTTTGTAGTTGACAGGGGACCATCAGGGACTATGTCCCAGAGTTCATAATCCTCTCCTATGATATTATCTCTCATCTTGTTCTTCCACCAAGAATAGTACTGACCATTAAAGAGTGGAGGCTTAGCAGTGGATTGCCCTTCCCAGTTTTCAGGTGGGGCACTCATCTTGATCTTTTCCTAAGGTGTTAGCCTCTTTAAGGATAACTTGCTCTGATACCAATTGATGTTTTAAGCATCAATACCACATAAGAGGGGGGTAATTTGTGTGGTACCCAATTTTCGCTTGACTGAACTATAGAAGAGCCTGGTTCTTCTAGGTGTTCCAACTACTATTGTTTGTGAAATAATAAATACAGAAAATAAAGAACTCAAAGATATTTACGTGAAAAACACCTGGCTCAAAAGCTGAATAAACCACAACCTACTACTCAGTAGGATTTTCCCAAACTTCCACTAAAATCACTAAGCCAAAATAGCATTTACAAAAACTCTTTGTAAACCTAAGGATTAACTCTAATTCTGTTGTGGCACACAGCCTCAGCTGTTACGACAACTTCAAGTTAGCTATAATTTGAACACTCTAGGTACCTAATACAATTGCTTCTACGAAAGCTTAAAGGTACAACTTTAAACCACCTACTACAATTGAACTAGAATAAAAGATAGACACAATGGAACTGGTTCTTCTATCTCATTCAAGCAGCTTCAAGAGTGCACACTCAAATCACATATAAATTGCTTGAAAATCGCCTTTCTCTTTTGCTCTCAATTTAGTTTAACTTCTGCATATATGCAATACTTGTAAAAGAGAACAACACGATCATTAAATAGGTTAGTAATCAGAGTTTGATTGGGACTCAATTGCTTCTCTTCTATCGTAGAAGAGTTCATGATGATCTCAAACTCTAACACTATCTTTATCATAGATCATGTTCTCTTCATATAAGAAGACTTTCTCCTCTTATCTAATATGAAACCTTTTCGATCAGATCAGGAGATATTGTTGCTTGATCAGTAGGACTTATCCCTTTCACGTGCATCTCACATGCATAGATTGATCACGACTGTGCTTCACAAGATGGACCTGGTCCATGACTGAGTTCTTTTGTCAATCTTCAAAACATCACCTGTTCTTGGGCCAACAGCTTGCTTTTCCACCCAGCTTGTCGAGTGTGCATCTGGTATTCCATGTTTCTATGCTCCCAAAGTATATTGGGGATCCTTCTCAAGTTCTAGATTTCAACATGGTTTAGTTGGATGATGATTTGACCAACGATGTGTAGCCAGTAGCTATCTTAGGTAATCAGGTTCGAAGTTGTGGTCAAAGGATATAGTTTTAGTGAAGGTGCAGTAGAGAGGTTGGCACATGGAGGAGGCTACCTGGGAGACCAAGCGAGAGATGTGGACGAGATATCCTCGCCTGTTTGAAGCTTCAGGTATGTTTCTTGACTCGTTCGAGGATGAATGTTTATTTAAGTTGAGGAAGATGTGATGATCTGGCCAGTCATCTCATGAGTTACCACTCTGTTTCCCCCATTTCTTCTTCTTTATGCTTTGTTTATCCATTTTTTGTGGTATCGGGTTGATCGGATCGAATCCAAAATGATTTTGGTGAAGTTTGAGACACCTAGTCTCTTTTGAGAAAGTTTAAGTTGAAAATGTCAACCAAATGTTGACTTATGTGGTATACGGCGCAGATGTGAGTTCCAAAGGTTCGGTTAGCTTTGGAAGGTAATTCGAGACTTAGGAGCATGATCGGAATAGGTTTTGGAGGTTTGGAGTAGATTTAGGCTTGAATTGGCGAAGTTGATATTTTGGCGATTTTCGATTGGTAGGCGAGATTTTGATATAGGGGTCAGAATGGAATTCTGAGAGTTGCAGTAGCTTCGTTATGTCATTTGGGATGTATGTGCAAAATTTCACATTATTTGGACGTGGTTTGGTGGGGTTTCTTATCAAAAGCAAAATTCGGAAGAATTTTAGAAACTTAGGTTTGAATCCGATGTGTTTTCATTGATTTGATGTTGTTTAAGGTGTTTTGAAGATTGGTACAAGTTTGAATAAGGTTCTAGGATGTGTTTGTATTTTTGGTTGAGGTCGGGGGGTCTCGGGGTGATTTCGGATGGTTGACGGAGAGATTGGATTTGTGTTGCAGCTGCTGAATTTGCTGCTTTTGATATTTTCGCACCTGCAGATTAGGGACCGCATGTGCGGTGCCGTATGTGCGGGAGATCTATCACATAAGCGAAAAAGGGGCCAGGCAAGTAGAGACCGCAAAATCAGTAAGGGTGACCATATATGCGATGCCGCAGATGCGGAAGTGTGATCGCAGATGTGATTTTTGGCTGGATAAGTGATTTCCACAGAAACAGATAAATAACCGCAAATGCGGTACCGCTGAAGCGGGCACAGGATGCCAAGTGTTAGGGTTCAGGTATTGAGACCAATGAGATGTAATTTTGTTTGAGGTTCGGTACTTCGAGGAGTTTTTGCTAAGACCTAATGTGAAAACTGTCGTAGTTTCTGATTTATTACTTGCCTTTACTGTGTTTTGATTTGGGATTTAGGTTTAGGTTTCCACTCGCTCTTTTATATCATTATTACGGTGTTTTCGTTATCACTTGTTGTTTTCTTAAATATTGTGATTATTGTATTGTTAGCCATATCGTGTAGCATTTATATATATACATCACGTTATGTTGTTCCTATGATTATATTTGTATAGTTTATTGGGCTAGGTAGGTATCTTGACTGTTCATCATTACTACTCTACCGAGGTTAGTCTTGATACTTACTAGGCACCGCTGTAGTGTGCTCATGCTACTCTTCTGCATATTTTTTTGTGCAGATCTAGGTATTGATCGTTAGTAGCTGTGAGCATAGTTGCTGAGGAGACTCAAGGTAAACCTGCTACTGCATTCGCAGGCTTCGGAGTCGCCTTCCTATTTATATTCACACTATTGTATTGTTTCCATACATTTTTGTTTAGAATTTGTAGTGAAACTTTGTAGAGCTTATGGCTTGTACTACCGGATTTTGGGAATTATAAATTTTGTAGAGATTTCTGCTTTAAGACTGTTAAATTTCATTTATTATTGTGGTATTTCAGTATGAGTTAGGCTTAACTAGTCCCAAAGATGAGGTGTCATCACGATACCCAAACAGAGGGAAAGTTGGGTCATGACAGATACATAAAAACAAGACTGAAGGAGAAAGTGAAGGTACTACAACATGGAATACAGGCATTAAAGTTTGAATTAGCACAATCCCAGACTCATGTTATTTCTCAACAAGACAAGGAGATGAGTAGTCGAAAGCAGAGTTCTCCATCTAGAGAAAAAATAAATAAGAAGAGTGTCAATTCCCCAATGGATGCAGCAAAATCCATTGTATTAGATAAAGATACAACTAGTCTGGTTCAAATGGTGACCGATAAAGATACATGAAATCTGTTTATGGCTGTCACTTCGCCAAAAAGTGAAGATGAAGGCCCACCAAGAAGAATATTTCCTAGAACACTAACATAAGAGGAAGCATTAAAAAGGAAGAGTATAATTTCAAAAAAAAATGAGAAAATAGAAGACATAATTAAGCAGACATTAGAAAACTTCTTTCAAGAAAAAGAAAAATAAGATAAACATATGATTAACAATCCCAGTCATAATCCCAAGTTTAGAAAGGTACCAAAGCTCAAGGGAAGATGATAATTATGAAGACGAAATATAAAATACCAATATGCTCAAGATCCGTACGAAGATGATTCAGGAATGAGCTTTGATTCAATAGCCTTACATAATTTGAACACGTGAAAGTGAGCAGGAACTCAGTCAGAAATAGTTGAAAAAGACAAAGATAAAGCAATATCAGTACAATAATATAGATGACATGTGAAAAAGAAGAAAACAACAAGACAAAGTGACATAAAGTAGTGTTGAAAGACAATTTGAGTAATTGTAAAATGACAAACAAAAGGGAATCGTTGCTCAAGCCATGTGACGATGGAGCCCGATGAAGTACTCGACAAGGCTCAAAAAGAAAGGTTTATAAAAATGTTTGAAGTCCATATTTAAATCCGCTTCAAAGACTTGGCTATAAAAAAGAGAAGAAAGAAGAAGAGATACACAACAAAATAAGAAGAAAAACCAAACCCTCTGCAGAAAAACACCTTCGACCACCATTCCCTAAAACACTTCCGACCACCATCCCTAAAAACACCTTTTAATATACTCCTTATGTATGCTTTAGTAGAGTTTACCTCAAGCTTGTAAAATAAATAAAGGTTTATGTTCCAGTGTATTTATTTTCTAATTCCGAAAGTCCAGTAAAAATCCTTTGGGTTTTCCGAAAGGGAAATCTCTCTCCTGTAAACATGTAAGTTACTATTTTTATGAAATTATATTTCTGGATATTACTCCTATTTTTTTATAGCTTTATGTTTATATATAACTTTACATTTATGTGTAATATTTCAGTACTTAGTTTGTAAATAACTAAAAAATAACTCTTGGTATATGGTTAGATTTACGTTCTTAATATTTTTGATGGATAACCTATAAATCCATAGGAGAAACCTTCTAAGTTAAGCCCAACTAATTACTAGAAAGTGGTTAAAATGGATACATATGTTTAGTCGTGCTAGGGGTGTGGAAAAAATTATTAAGAGGAAGATTTAGATCTGTAAAAGGTTGACAAGAAGAGATGAACCGAGTAAAAACAAAGTATAAAACTATATAAGGGGTAAGTTCTGTTCCATAATTTGGTTAAAATAGAAATTAAACAAGTCTACAGATTAAGAGGAGAGAGAGTACCAAGTAGGACTCTTCAATATATAGTTCAAACGCTTCGAACTTATTGAAATATTATAATTCTCCTAATATATATATATATATAGTATTTTAAAAAATTAAATATTAAATACACTTAGTACTTAAACTTTCAACGGATCGAGCATCACTCGGAGCTCTCTTTACCTTTTTCAACAACCTTATTGAATATTACAAATTATGGATCCTTCTTTTGACGGATTAGAAACCTCATTACGTAAGATGGCCACGTGACATTAAACATGTCACGTGCTACTACGTTGGCCATTCATATACTAACAAGTTATAAATGTATGTCTAAATATACCCAGAATCCTCTTCAAATCAATAAAACTTTCAACAACTTTCAGCTTCGTAGCTGTAACAACCCGATCGGTCGTTTTAAAATTTTTCACTTTGATCATCAGTTTTTGGGCATGACTTGCCCCGTGTGGTATATTATGACTTATGTAAATCGTTGGTGTTGAGTTTCAGATTAATCAGAACGAATTTGGAAGAACACTTCTCAGTTAAAACTTGAAATTTGAAAGGTTTGACCAAGATTTGACTTGTTTGTATTTGATCTCGGATTGGAATTTTTATGATTTGGTTAGCTCTGTTGGGTGATTTAGGACTTAGGATTGCAATCGAAATTAGTTTTGGAGGTTTGGTATAGAATTTAGATTGAATTAGCGAAGTTAGTATTTTGTCGATTTCCGGTTGATAGGTGAGATTTTGATCCAAGGATCGGAATGGAATTCCGAGAGTTTCTGTAGCTTCTTTATGTCATTTGAGATGTGTGTGCAAAATTTAAGGTCATTCAGACGAGGTTTGATACACTTTTTGATCGAATTCGGAATTCGGAAGTTTTGGAATTCTTAAGCTTGAATCGGAGGGTGATTTGATATTTTGATGTTGTTTTGAGTGTTCTGAAGGTTGGAACAAATTTGAATTACGTTATGGTGTGTGTTGGCATATTTGGTCAGGGTCCCATGAGGCTAGGATATGTTTTGGAAGAGTTTTTGGAAGATTTTGGCATTTTGAATATAAGCATGTAATGATCCAAAGGTCCATTTTAAGTTCTAGAGATCGAAATTTGATTTTGACACTTCTGAAATATTGATAATGAATTATATGAGTGATCTGTAGTTTAGTCTAATTTTATCAAGTTGCGATTGGGTTTTTGACGCGAATCATGAGTTAATTGTTTAACGAGAGAAATGGATATAGCACTGAGCAAACGAGCTCCGAATTGAGTTTCAATTGAAGGAATACGTTCGTATCATTATTTTTTACTCATAGGAATGAGAATCGTCGAATTCCGAGTTCGTATGATGGAGTTAGAGCATTTTTAGTGAAATAAAAAGTTGCTGAAATTTTCTGGGCAATTGGTGGTATTTTCGCAGATGCGGTGCACAGTACCGCATCTGCGATGAACATTAATCCCACATCTGCACTGAACAGTACCGCATCTACGATGAACAATAAAAAAAATTTAAATTTCTGGGCAGTTGTCACGACCCCAGTTCACCCTCCATGAACATGTCGTGATGGCACCTAGTCCCTACGACTAGGTAAGCCTAACAATGCGAAAAATAACCATAATGNAGCAAAATTCTACCAGCTAGCGAACATGAAAACAAAAAAAAAAGAACGGACTGCGCATACGATATTTCCTCACAACTCCCAAGCGGTAGCGCTCACAGAGGTAAACAACCCACAATCACAATATACAATATAAAATAAATAGGAATGCCTTCACAGGCTGTGACAACTCTATCCAATCAATCCCCGACATAGCCCACCTTATTTTGCCACGTGTGCAGTAAATAATATAATAGGCTCTGCCTTATTTCGCCACACATGCATAACAATGTCCCACCTTATTCCGCCACATGTGCAACCCACATATAAGCATAAAACATATCCCGCCTTATTACGCTGCATGTGCAAAACATCAATAACAACAATAGCACGGCAAAGACCTCGTACATCACAATATCAACAACTGCATGGCAAAAACCTCGTGCATCACAATATNTAAAATAAAAATGGTGCCTAAGGTGCCGCTTGGCACATACCATAACAATTCTCGAAACTAACAACATTTCCCAAAATCCGGAATCTCACAAATCACAAGCTAAGGGGATACATAAGAGGCTCTGACTCAAGAATATCTATACAACAGAGAAATACTGAAAGAACTATACTTTTTATAGAAAACTGGAAAGGGACTCCTCGGTCTGCGGACGTAGAAGATATACCTTGAAGTGTCTATCGATACGCCTCCTTCCAAGGCTGACAGAACTGAACGGGAGTACATGTATCTGCACAACAAAAGTGTGCAGAAGAGTAGCATGAGCACACCACGGTGGTGCCCAGTAAGTATCAAGACTAACCTCGATGGAGTAGCGACGAGGAACAGTCATGACACCTACCGGTTAATAACAGTAAAATCATATCAATAATAGNGCACGGCAGAAACCTCGTGCATCACAATATCAACAACTGCACGACAGAAACCTCGTGCATCACAATATCAACAACTGCACGGCAGAAACCTCGTGCATCACAATATCAAGTACAACACAATAAATGATAATATATATATGTACAGGAACAAGCAAGAGAAATCAGCATAAGAAATTCCGTTCACCAGAAGACGGTACAACTAACTACCAAGGAATAACCGTAACAGGGAAATACTAAGCACAATAAGAACAACTCAACAAGGGAGAGAACACTACGCAGCAACGATTTCATAATACGTAATTCAACAACGAAGGAGTTAACATAAGTCACATAAGTATCAAATAAGGAAAATATCAACTAAACATAGGATATCTAACTTATTTTTAATTAGGCCCAATTAAGTACATGAGAGATAGGAATAATAAATTTCTAATTTTAAGACAAGCAATTAGGAAGGATAAAATGGCTAGATAAGGGTAAATGTCTTCAGTTAAACAAGTAAAGACCAAGTAGGCAACAAGAATAAACCAAAAAGGGCAAATAAATTCCAAGTAAGTCATGTAGAAGTGAAACTAATAATAGGTAACTCAATTGTATCAAGAACAACTCCATATTCGATGATTTCTAGGATCTAAGAACCTAAAAGGGAAAAATTTTCCACAAATAAATCCGAGCATGCACTCGTCACCTCATGTACAAGGAATACAACCAACAAAGAAGACTCAAATCCTAAGGGGAAGTCCCCCACACAAGGTTAGGCAAGATACTTACCTCAAACCGGCTAAAATCAACTAGCAACCACGTTCTTGCCACGAGTTCTCGACTCCAAATGGCCCAAATCTATTCAATTAAATCACACATTGTAAATAACATCTCAAGCAACTGATTCTACTATTTAATTCAAAGCTAAAGCGCAAAATTAGGCAAAATGACCAAAATGCCCCTCAGGCCAACGTCTCAGAATCGGATAATTTTCACATTTTTAGAACCCTCGTACTCTCACGAGTCTAACCATATAAAAGTCTCTCAAATCGGAGGTCAAATACCCCCTCAAAACTAAATAACATGGCCTATGAAGTTATACCCATTTTTCATTAAAAACTGAAATTAACGGATGAAACTAAGAGGAGATTCATGGAAATTAGTCTAAGTCGAGTGAGAAATACTTACCCAAGTTGCCCAGGTGAAAATCCCTTCAAAAATCGCCAAGGACCGAGCTCCCAAGTCAAAAATGTGAAAAATGGCATAAACCCTCGTTTGAAGAACATATAATCTACCCAAGCATTTAATGCATCGCGAACGAGGGAGTACTAACGCGTTCGCGAAGAAGAAAACAGGAGCTGCCAAAAAATGCCCTTCGCGATCGCGAGGGGCAGTCTGCAAACGCGAAGGCCTGAGCCACGAAGCTATGCAAATGCGAAGGGGTAGATGCGAACGCGAAGAAGGAAATTATTTGGGTCCGGAATTTGTTCTACGCGAATGCGGTGAGGCGTTCGCGAACGCGAAGAAGGGACTGGCAATACTACGCGAACGCGTGACAGACAACGCGAACGCGATGAAGAAACTGGTCCTCCTCCAGAATTACTCTACGTGATCGCATGGAGGAGGACACGAACGCGGACAAGAAGGAGGCCAAAGCTACGCGAACGCGATCGTGGCATCGCGAATGCGAAGAAGGCATACCAAAAGCAGCAACAGCAGTTCAAAAATAGGAGGAAATGACCCATAGCCCATCCGAAACACACCCGAGGCTCCCAGGACCTCAACCAAACCTACGGACATATCCCATAACATCATTCAAACTTGTACCAATCCTTTAACCACCTAAAACAACGCCGAAACTCGAATAAAACAAGGATTTGAGCCTAAGAACTTTAATTTTTCATCAAAACACGCTTTTGAAGAAAAAACCTAACCAAAACACGTCCGAATGACCTGAAATTTTGCACACACATCCCAAATGACATGACGGAGCTACTGCAACTTCCGAAATTCCAATCCGACCCTCGAATCAAAAACTCACTATCGGACCGGAAACTTCAAAAATTCAAACTTCGGCATTTCAAGCCTAAATGAGCTACAGACTTTCAAAATACATTCCGAACACGCTCCCAACCCCGAAATCACCTAACGGAGCTAACAGAACCATCAGATTTCCATTCCGAGGTTGTCTTCACACTGTTCCGAATACGGACCATTTTTCAACTCTTAAGCTCTCATTTAGAGACTAACTGTCCCAAAACACTCTGAATCCTAATACCGAACGTCCCGGCAAACCACAATAGCAGAAATGAACTTAGGGAAATCAGTTAATGGGGGATCGGGGCGTAAATTCCAAAAACGACCGGACGGGTTGTTACATCCTCCCACACTTAAACATTCGTTCGTCCTCGAACGAGCATAGAGAACATACCTGAGGTCTTCAAGTCACTTAGTGCACACTTCCCACATGCACCCGTGGGTGATCCCACGTCACCCCAATCCACATAAGCATGACAACACCATCTCAACTGAAATTTAACCTTCCTAGCAATATCAGTAAGCCATCAAGCCCGAATTCTCACCTTCCATCCATTTCCAAAAGACCCGATCCTAAATCCATATCTGATATCAGTCTCAAACAACCATTTCAGAATACGTCAACACACACAGAGTACAACCACACAACATGACTCCTCACACATAGGCCCACAACTACATTTCTGGTAGCAATACCTACCTGAGATCAAATCCGTACCGGCCATAAGCTTCATATTCAATAGAACTCTTTTCCCAACCTCCACAACACTAGCATTGATACAACAACCATGAAAACCACATGACAGAACATTCGATTAACCAAATCTCAGCCAACACCAATGGGTACACACCCCACAAGCTAAACTCAAGAAGCATAGAACGGAAATGACTGAGTATGAGAAAGGAAACACATAAGGGAACTAACAAGCAAATCAAACTAGCACAAATTCTTCTAAAACACAAATCAACAAAGACATCTATCAAGAAAGAATGAAAGCATATGAAAGACTCACAAGGATCTTATACTGATATAACTCTCACCGCAGCACACAGCCCGGTCTCAACATATCAAAACACCTGAAGCCACGAGGGTCCCGCCCTCAATCACTGAATCACAAGTAGGGCTCATACTAACCCATCTAGAAACTCACACTGGATCAATCATGTCTATAATTTACAACACACCCTGGCTCCCACACTGGTGGAGCATAGAAAATCACAGCTCGTAACCAAGAATACTCAGCGATCACATCAACCTACTGAAACAGACAACATGAATTTACTACTAGCCTCATAACTTTCGATAACAGCTAGAAAGGATGATAGACACGACTATCACTCATAGAACCTCCTAACAAGATAATCACATAGACAGAGTGCAAATCATAAAGCGCTCCCATAAATGGAACAACAACAAGAAAGCTTGCCCCGATAGCAGAACCGTGATGAACTAAAGGTAGTACCCCTCAATAATAAATCAAATTCGTACCTGAATGACATTCAACTGGCGCACCGGCCTTAAGCCTACCATATGGAACACATCAACGAGCCGGGCCTCCCCCTATTGGGCGCCCTCTACCTGCCTGAATACCTCGCTGGGACACACCGGTCCGAAGTCTGGGACAATCTCTCACCATGTGGATAGTATCTCCACACTCAAAACACCCCCTCTGCTGATGAGGCAGTGGGAACTGTGCGGTACGGGTACTCCGTGAGACCCATGATCACCTGAGTTACCATGCTGAGTCTGAAATGCGAACTGAACTGGCTGGCCCGCAAAACCTCTACCATGACGCACCCTGCCTCCAAAATAAGGACCTGTATATCTCCTCGGTCTACAAGGACTCCTCGCCTCCTCAAACTCTCCCTCTTAATCTTGTCTGCTCTCTCTCTCCTGACCCTACCTGCCCTCTCTCTCTCTAGCATGCATACCCTCTATCCTCCTAGCAATGTTCACCACCTGCTGATATGGAATGTTCATCTCCAACTCACGATCCATGTTGGACCTGATGCTAGAAATAAGCCCCTCAATGAACCGACGAACCTTCTCGCGAACAGTAGAAACCAATGCTGAGGCATGTCTAGCCAAGCTAGTGTAACGGACAGCATACTCTGAGACGATCATAGCACCCTAGCGCAAATGCTCAAACTCCGCGCACCATGCATCCCTGAGGCTCTAAGGAACAAACTCTCTCAGAAACATATCTGAAAAATGAGTCCAAGTCAGCGAAGCTGCCTCGTCTGGACTGTCTAACTAATAGGTGCGCCACCAATTATAGGCGGCTCCCCGAAGCTGAAAAGTAGTGAAGGAAACCCTGCTCGATCCAGAGATACCCATAGTACGGAGAATATGGTAACACTCATCAAGGAACCCCAAGGCATCGTCTGATGCTAATCCACTGAACACCGGAGGATCATACTTTTTGAACCTCTCTTGTCTCATCTACTCCTGCTCAGAAGCCGCTGTCATGCCCTCGGGCTGAACTGCTGCCGCAGGTGGCATAGGAATAATCTCTGGAATCTGCTCAACATGCGCTCGCTGATCCAGAGTGCGGGCGGAGGGAGTCTGTGCTCCTCCCCCGGCCTGGGATGTGGATGCAGCAAGGGGAAGCAATCCTGCCTGAGCCAAAGTGGTGTACATACTTATGAACTGTGTCAAAGTCTCCTGAATGGCTGGGGTAGTAGTAGCAGTGGGCGTGTCTGGTGCCTGGACTCCGGCTGGATCTACTGGTGGTACCTCGGCGGCAGTTCACGCAGGCGCTCTCGCCGCACCGTGCGCGTCCTCGAACTCTACTCCGACCCCGACCTCCAACGGCTGTAGCAGGGGGCGTGGGTATCTGATAGCCTCGAGTAGTACGTGTCATCACCATCTGTGAGAGAGTAGAAGACAGAGGTTTAGGATTGTGGATGTCAAAATCTAGCACGACAGGGAAATCAAATAAAGTGAAATTTTCCTAACAGTTACATAGCCTCTCGCAGATACGTACAAACGTCTCGGTACCAATCAATGAGACTCTAATAAACTGGCTTGTGATCTGTGACTCCTATGAACCTAGAGCTCTAATACCATCTTGTCACGACCCCAGTTCACCCTCCATGAACATGTCGTGATGGCACCTAGTCCCTA
>MU759178.1:62577-134684 GCA_026770625.1 Nicotiana glauca | reverse complement strand
GAAATTAACGGATGAAACTAAGAGGAGATTCATGGAAATTAGTCTAAGTCGAGTGAGAAATACTTACCCAAGTTGCCCAGGTGAAAATCTCTTCAAAAATCGCCAAGGACCGATCTCCCAAGTCAAAAATGTGAAAAATGGCATAAACCCTCGTTTGAAGAACATATAATCTGCCCAGGCATTTAATGCATCGCGAACACGGGAGTACTAACGCGTTCGCGAAGAAGAAAATAGGAGCTGCCAAAAAATGCCCTTCGCGATCGTGAGGGGTAGTCCGCGAACGTGAAGGCCTGGGCCACAAAGCTATGCGAACGCGAAAGGGTAGATGCGAACGCAAAGAAGGAAATTATCTGGGTCCGGAATTTGTTCTACGCAAACGCGGTGAGGCGTTCGCGAACGCGAAGAAGGGACTGGCAACACTACGCGAACGCGTGACAGACCACGCGAACGCGATAAAGAAACTGGTCCTCCTCCAGAATTACTCTACGCGATCGCATGGAGGAGGACACGAACGCGGACAAGAAGGAGGCCAAAGCTACGTNAGGGCCACTCTCTCAACTATAAGGAATAAACGAGGGCGTACCCCCACCCTTAGCAAAATCAGGAGGAATTCACCTCTAATGGGAGTGTTCAACTACGTGTATGCTTGTGCAAGTGTTTCTAGAAAACTTCTACCAGCTAGCGAACATGAAAACAAAAAAAAAGAATGGACTGTGCATATGATATTTCCTCACAACTCCCAAGCGGTAGCGCTCACACAGGTAAACAACCCACAATCACAATATATAATATAAAATAAATAGGAATGCCTTCACAGGCCGTCACAACTCTATCCAATCAATCCCCGACATAGCCCACCTTAATTTGCCATGTGTACAGNAGAAGGCATACCAAAAGCAGCAACAGCAGTTCAAAAATAGGAGGAAATGACCCATAGCCCATCCGAAACACACCCGCGGCTCCCAGGACCTCAACCAAACCTACGGACATATCCTATAACATCATTCAAACTTGTACCAATCCTTTAACCACCTAAAACAACGCCGGAACTTGAATAAAACAAGGATTTGAGCCTAAGAACTTTAATTTTTCATCAAAACACGCTTTCGATCAAAAAACCTAACCAAAACACGTCCGAATGACCTGAAATTTTGCACACACATCCCAAATGACATGACGGAGCTACTGCAACTTCTGGAATTCCAATCTGACCCTCGGATCAAAAACTCACTATCGGACCGGAAACTTCAAAAATTCAAACTTCGGCATTTCAAGCCTAAATGAGCAACAGACTTCCAAAATACATTCCGAACGCGCTCCCAACCCCAAAATCACCTAACGGAGCTAACGAAACCATTAGATTTCCATTTCGAGGTTATCTTCACACTGTTCCGAATACAGACCATTTTTCAACTCTTAAGCTCTCATTTAGGGACTAAGTGTCCCAAAACACTCCGAATCCTAATACCGAACGTCCCGGCAAATCAAAATAGCAGAAATAAACTTAGAGAAAGAAGTTAATGGGGGATCGGGGCATAAATTCTAAAAACGACCGGCCGGGTCGTTACAGCAGTGTATAAATTGAGCAGTCCGAAAGTTTTCTCATTTTTGGAGCTATGGAGCTCGGATTTTGAAGCAATTTTCACCATATGAATTGGGGTAAGTGTTCTATATCCAAAAGTAATTATATTTAATGATTCCATGGTTATTTTCATCAAGAATTAGTGAATCAAATGGAAGAAATTGGAGAAAATTTGTAAACCTTTCAAAAACGAAAATTCTAGATTTGGAGGCCGAATTATTGTCGGATTTTGGTAAAATTTATATGGTTGGACTCGTGGTTGGATGGGGTTTCATATTTTGTAACTTTCACCGGATTTCAAGAAGTGGTCTCGGGGCTCGATTTTTGCTAATTTCGGGATTTTTGATATTTTTCGATTGTTTTTGCTTGGGCTTTGTTCCCTTAGCATATTGTGACGTATTCGTTCTCGTTTTGGATAGATTTGATGCGCGTGGAGGACGATTTGAGGGGAAAAGTTGTTGCAAGCTAGAGTCTCACCGGTTCGAGGTGAGTAATGATTGTAAATGATATCCTGAGGGTTTGAAACCCTGGATTGCACATAGTAGTGCTATGTTGATGTGACTTGCACGCTGGATAGCGAGCGTGGGGTAGAGAACCATTGGGGGTTGTGACTTGTTCCGTCCCGATTGATGATTTTACCGTGTATTTGATTGGAACTTATTTGTTATCACCATGATTTGGGCTGATTGCCATATTTGGGCTTTGTGCTAATTGTTTGAACCCTTCGGAGATTTTTATCACTATTTCCTTACTGTTTGATCTATTACTTGAAGTCAGTCCGGTTGATATCTACTGTTTTACAAACTCAGTCACTTTTACTCAGATTTGAAACTTAAATGATATTTTTAAATGATGTTTTGGGCTGAGAACTACTATTTTACTAATTGTTTTTAATTAAAATCCACTAGGCAGTGCATAGGACTGATTTTTATATATATCTATGAAAAAATTAAAAAAAACATAATGTTAATGTATCTAAGAAATGTAAATGGATACCTAGTGTACTTACATTATCCCTATTATCAATATTGAGTGTAAAGCTCAAAATTTATATCACATATTGTACTAAAAATTGGCTATTAAAAATTGGCTAAAAAAAGATAATTACAAAACTAGCCAAATTTCCAGCTCCTGATCGTATGTGTGCCATGCTGGCTTGTGATGCTGATGATTTTAAGCCTTGTCGGAGTTATGCCTGTTGCTTTATAATCCTTGTCTTGTCCTGAGAACCATTTTTGTATTGACCTTTGATCTAGTCTCCTAGTGGCTGAGCATGTTTGCATCCATAATGTGTTGTTGTTCCTTGCGTTTGAATGTCTCTTCTTCACCAGTAGCTCTTTTTTATAAGTCATGGTCCATATATCTGGGAGGTATCTCATTGTTGTCCACATCTCATCGCCCATTGAAGCCTCTAACATCTAGATATTAGTCCATGAATAGCTGAATATTATTATGATCTTGGTCTGTAGTGACCATTGTTGCAGCTTGGTCCTTACCCATGTGAGTGATTCTTCTTCAAAATCATGTTGCCTGGATATCATAAGTGATGTAGGTGTATAGCAGCTATGCATCCTCCATCTTGTGATCCCTATGAAGTCCCTTACAACCCATTGTTGTAGCCTGAAGTGTGCTTGTGCTTTCTGCTCTTTCGAGTCCATTCCACCTTGTATTTTGCAAGCAGTTGTTGAGTCTATTACATTTCTTAGCAAATTGGAACCTTGATAATGAAAAGAGTCATACCAAGTCTCCCTTATATTCACGTAATAGCTCACTGCATTGTTATGTGTTTCCAATGCCATGCTTATGCCCATCCTTGCTTCCCTCCCATAGGAATGAGTACAAAGTACTAATACCACCAAATGGGAGTTGTGCAACGGATGGGACATGACTACAGTAGCATTCCCTGCAAAAAAGAAAACTAGGTTAGTAATAAAGAAGATCACCATACTCTCCTCCATTTGGATTTGAGTATGATGATAGTAAGTGCTCCTGCTCCTGCTCCTGCTCCTGCTCCTGCTCCTGCTCCTGTTCCTGCTCCTCCTACTGCATTCCTCCTGTCCTCCTAACTTCTTGAAACTTTCACTCTTAAATAGGGACATTAAAGTTTATCACTATTAACAATCCTCCTCCCTTTCACATCCAATTCCCAGAAAGAGTGACACTCCAATAGGCCTGTATCTAGAGCATAATTAGCTATATGATCTGCTAGTTGATTGCCTTCCCTTAGTGTGTGTGACACTTTAAGATTGCATCTCTCCATTAGTTCCTTTATTTCCTCCAAATCTGCTACAACTGACCATCGTACAGACTACTCACCTTGTAGCACCTTTTTTATCATCATCGAATCTGTATGTAGGTCAATAAGAATATAGTCCTTATCCACACAGTATTTCATAGCTTTTAATATGGCCCTCACTTCAGCTTCTGTATTTGTTCCCTCATGTATTTCTTTTCCACAAGCATAAACAATGTCTCATTCCTCATTTCTTAAAACATAACCAAATGAACTCCTTCCTGGATTGCCTTTAGATGCACCATCTGTGTTCACTTTTATCCATCCTTGTTCAGGTAGTTCCCATAATACTTTGGTATATTTTAGCCTAGGAGTGTAATGTTCCATCATGCTTACTAAGTCTGGCCATTTGTGGGGGACATTTTTAAGGCTTGATTTTCTGAACTTCACCTGCTGTAGCATAGTTGAAATTTGATAGAAGACTCTATTGACAGATACAGGTTCCCCATATTTCTAACCATTCCTCCTTTTCTAAAGTTCCCATATAATGATCGCAGATAGGGCTTAACATATTGGCTGCAATCTTGGTACAACTTTCACAGTCCGGCACTTCATAATAGCCTGGTGCAGAGTTAAACCTTCCACATTTATTTCTGTAGCTGATAAGAAATACTTCCATACTTTTCTGGAAGCAAATGAGGTGAAGAAAAATGGGACATAGTCTCTTCTTGTGGCAGTACACAGCACCAGCACTTTGATGCCATCAAATATCCCAACCTCCTAAAAAAATCATCCAAAGGCAATTTGTTTTTCCAAAGCAACACGTGAAGAAGGACACTTTGAAAGGCAATCCTTTTATCCATATATTCCTTTATGCAGTACTTGGATCCCTCCCTCTTCTAATATAATCCCAGGCAGACCTTACACTTAAGTCACCACTTAATTCCATCATCTATAAAGGTGTATCCAGAATTTCGTCATGTACTGGAGGCTTCACATTGCTCTGTATGTATTAAGCCAAGTCTTCAGGTAGTAATTTATTCAACAAATATGTATTCCATGTATTCCCCTGCACCACTCCATACACATTTTGTATTGATTTACCACAAAAGAAATCTGGAGGAGTTACAAAGTATAAAGCACCCAAACCTATCCAATTTTCAAACCAAAATAATGATGAGCCCATTTTTTATTTCCATGCAATTTGATGCTCAATGAGGTCCCTACATTCTAGCATCTTTCTCCATATATGTGAGCCATTCCTCCTCCAAAGCACGATCATAGCATTCATCTTTTTGCAGTATTTTTGGCTCATAAATGAGCTCCATAGAGAAGGTTTGGTTCTAAAGTTCCACCACAGCTTGCAAAATAATGCCTTGGACACATTATGAAGTGATCTAAAACCTATTACCCTTCTTCTTGTGGTATACATAGATTGTCCCAAGAAGCCTGTTGTTTACTACCTCCTTCGGCTGAATTGCTCCAAAAAAATCTAGCCATTAGTTTATGCATTCTACTGATGACAAAACCAGGAGCATTGACTGCTGATATCAAATGTATAGACTGACTTTGTAAAACATGGGAGATTAGAACTGCTCGACCTCCTATGGATAATAGTTTCCCTTGCCATGACTATATCTTATTTAGAATTTTATTGATCAATGCTTGATAATATTCCAGTTTTCTGCTAGCATAAAAGATTGAGTATCCCAAGTATGTAAGAGGAAATTCTTGTCTCCCTATTCCTGTAACTCTTTCTACTTTCCTCATCACATCTTCATTAGAAATATTATGCAAATATACTACCGACTTAGCCTTGTTGATCAGTTGACCAGAAGCTGCCTCATATGCAGTCAATACCTACATGATTAGCCTCAGAGATGTTTCATCAGAAGAGGAGAAAATTATTGTGTTATCTGCGTAGGCCAAGTGGTTGATCTTTGGGCTCCATTTGGGCATGCCATATCCACAAAAGTATAGATTGTGATGAAGTGCATTTAGGCCTCATGATAAAGCTCCTGCCGCAATGATGAATAAAGCAGGTGAAAGAGGATCACCTTGCTTAACTCCCCTTTTTGATTTGAAAAAACCATATGGTTGACCATTGAGAAGAACCGAGTACCAATTGTTTGTTATGGTCCCAAATACTATGCCAATAAACCTCTCATCAAAGCCCATCTTTCTCATTACTTTTGACAAAAATAGCCAAGACAACCTGCCATAGGCCTTTGTCATATCCAGTTTGATAATCATATTAGGGCCTGCCTTAGTTCTTAGCCTGATATCTATGACTATTTCCTGAGTTAACAGAATATTTTCTACAATACTTCTCCCTTTAACAAATCCTTCTTGTTCATCAGAGATGAGATTAAGAAGTAAACTTACCATTCTCTCATGTATGACCCTCGAGAACACTTTGTTAATAAAGTTGCTGAGGCTTATTGGTCTCATATCTGAGTATGTGTTTATCTCTTTTTTCTTAGGCAGTAGTACTAGGTTAGTATGAGTGATGTATCTAGGAAGCTCATGTCCAACAAAGAAATCCTGCACCATTTCCACCACATGTGCACTAACTATATCCCAGCAATTATGAAAAAAGTGGCCATTGAAGCCATCAGGTCCTCCAGCACTATCTCCATTTAATCCAAACACTGCCAATTCAATTTCCTCCTCTATAGGTAGCCTTAGAAAATTCTAGTTTTGTTCCCTAGTGATCATATTAGGCACATGTTCGATTATCTCAACGTCAATAGGGACCTTCTCCTCATGAAACTGAGTTTGAAAGAAATTTACTGCTTCCTTAGCCAATCCTTCAGTATCTTCAATACATACCCCTGCAGAGTTTTGGATTCTTTTCAGTTACAACCTCTTCCTTTTACCAGTAACATGAGCATGGAAAATTTTGGTATTCCTGTCCCCTTCATTAAACCAAGTCATTCCTGACTTTTGCTTCCAAAATTGTTCCTCTAGAGCTAAATATTTGAACATCTCTGCCTGAACTTTCTGCAGCCTTTCTCGATTTTGTAGCCTAGTATTGAGTTCATATTGGGCCTCATGAACTCTGACACCGTCTTCTAAGCTTGAGATCTTTTGAAATATGTCCCCATAAGTTGATCTGCTCCATACTATCAATGCCTTTTTCAACTTCTTGAGTTTGTAGTTGAACATGGCAAATGGATTTGCCTGAAAATTTGCTTGCCAGTTTTCCTTAACCACTGGTCTAAATGTATCATGTTTTGTCCAGAATGATAAGAATCTGAAACTCTTCTTGATCTGTACAGCATTGGGACTATATGTGATCAGCAATAGACAATGGTCAGAACCAATTTTAGGTAGATGAGTGATATCTAGCCCAGGCCACATCTACTGCATCTCCATATTTGTAAACACTCTATCCAATCTCTTGAAAATAAAGTCTTCTTCATCTCTTTCATTACACCAAGTATATATGCTTCCTTTGAATCCCATATCACTCAAATTACAAGTGTTGATGTAATGCCTAAAGTCATCTACTTCATTTAATGAAAGTGGGAGGCCTCCAAATTTTTCTTTCTTATCCCATATAACATTGAAATCTTCCCCCACCATCCATGGTATATTGATGTCCCTAGCCATGTAATACAATGAATCCCACAATTCAATCCTTTCAATATGATCACACTTAGCATAAATTAGTGTGACCATGAATTCTTTCTCTTCTTCTGTATCATATAATTTCAAGGTTAATTGTTGCATTGTATTGATCACAATTGTTACAATCATATTTCCCATCTATGAATGCCCAGATCTTATTAGAAATGTTCATAAAATCCTATTCAAAATCAATCTATCTTCTGTAACCTTCTAACTTCCTTGATTGCTGATTTGGCTCCATGAGTCCAATGAAATCGAAATGGTATTTTCTATGCATTATGATGAGTCTTTCAAAAGCTCTTTGTGTATTAACTGACCTAATATTCCATATTAGAGCATGCATTTCTAATTAATGGATTTACCTTGTTTGGACCCCAGTTGTCTGCCCATTAGGGACCTCTTTCACCTGCTTCTTTCTTCCCCTACCAGTTGATTTTCCTCTTTCCATGAATCTGGGAGATAGGTCTCCTTGTCTAGAAACATTCATGAAGTTTTGACAAGTTGACTCTGCATCCAGATCGCTTCCTTTATCTTTTGCATCCTCCTCAATTTCCTTCTGTTGTTCAACTGTTATAATCTGATTTTCTGTTAAGTTCTGCATCATGAGTTTGTCTGCATCTGTCATGGTATGGCCTTCCTTCTTGTTGTTGGTAATGTCTTCTATATTTTCTTTATCTGACTGTTCCATTACCTTATCCACCTGTTGTTTTTTCTCATCTCCACCAATATCCACAGGTTCTAAGTGTTCCTCATCTTTATCACCCTCACCTGGATTCAATTGTTCCTTACCTCTACCAGGATCACTAGGATCCAGTTTTTCATCAATAACCGGTTCCACCTCAGGTATGTTTGGATTGGAACTATTAGGATTAAGTATTGGCAATGCAGTATATTTGTTGGTATTGAGATCATTGACTATATTTGTAGCTTTATTGCTTGACCTCCCAATCTCCACTAAAGTATCATTTTGGTTTGCTGTCTGCTTCTCACCTTTGCTCTTCTTATTATTAACACTAATTTTTTTCTCTTTGTGGTTCATCAGCTTCCATTGTTGCATTATCTTCCTCTTCATATCCTTCTGATAGGCTACCTTCATTTGGATCTTCCTCTCTCTGATCACACCATAATCTTCCACCTGTCCAATCTACCTTTTTTATTAAAAGTTATTGCTCAGCTATTGCTTCAGACTCAAAAGTCTGTGATGGTATGTCTTGACATGATTGATTCAAGGTAACCTTGTTGGCTAAAAAAGCTCTGTTCACCCATTGAGCAGTGGTTTCCTTCTGTTTCTCCTGTCTATTTTCTGCTGCATGATCCTTTGTGCCATTAGATTCTTTGGTTCTTTCCATACCAGGTGATTTGGGAACAAAGGTAGGGGCTGCTGGATTCAATTGCTTCCCAGTTGTCTGATGGATAGGATTTGGACTTTGTATTGTATTCACCATAGCCAATTGATCATCACCTTCTGTATCATTCTCTTCATTCTCCAAGGCAGCAAACTTGTTTGTTGTCTGAATTTGTTGAGAATTGTTAGACCTAACTGGAACAATTTCATTCCTTGTACCTGAAGTATGCTACTGATTTTTGTTCACCCCATTATGAACAATTTCCTTCCCTGTAGTAACCAAACCTTTCTGCACATTCACAGTATCAACTATTACAATTTCTTTCCCAGTTTGACCTTGATCTGCAACCTGTTTTGCACCATTCCTCACATGATTGTCTCTAACCTCTTTCCATTGCTCTCCAATGATACCAACCACTCTCCCACTTGATAGGATCATGATTGGATTCTTAATATTGTTCTAGACATTCCCCTTATCATTACTTGCTTGCTTCTCCTTGTCAGCTTCCACAAAAAGTTCTGGATGCAACCTCCGACAAGTTTCTTCATTATGGCCTTGTAGTTTACATTCCTTGCAATATTTAGGGATGTAATCATATTACACTTTCACCCATTCAGTTCTAACCTTTCCATTAGTCTCATCTACAATGTCCATCCTTACCCTTTGTGGTAACTGTTCTAGTAAGTCAATCTGCACCTTAACTCGTGCATAGCTTGGCCTTGTTTTGTTAATAGTTGCCATGTCTAAGTGCAAAGGAATGCCTACAGCTGATGCAAGTGAAAACAAGAACTCCTTGACAAAGAAAGTAGGTAGTAAGTTAGGGAAAGAAATCCATGCCATCACCTTAGGAGTTTCTTGATCTATCTTGAATTTAGAATCATAAATCAAAGGTCTCATCTGATATTCGTATCCATCCTTAGCTTTCAAGTAAACTGCTCCCTTGGTTGTGATATTAGAGTAATCTTCTAACAAAGTTAATCTGATCAACACATGACGATCTCTTAATAAGCCAATATTACACTCACCTTTGATCCCACATTGGATTGGTAATATACGCCTGATCTCTTGCAAATCTGGCTAACCATACGAAAATTTGCCAAGAACAGCAAACTGTAGGCCCTCGATTATATTCATTCTCTCTACTTCTGCTTCAGTCCACTTGATTACAGGTTGTCCATTAAGGTATTCCACATCTATCATGGTAATTGGCTCGACAGATTTTGATATTGATGTCGACATCTACATGGCAATGTTTAATGCAGCAGGTTTTAAGATTTTTGAATAATCTAACGGCTGAGGGATGTTGTTGGTTGTTCTAGGAGGGCGGACGATGGTGGTGGGGGGCTGACCAGCGCGCAGAGATGGATGGCCGCCAGCCAGATTGGCCATGGCAGCACTCACGTAAAAACTTGCCTGAAATTGCCTATTCTAGAGAGAAACCTAGGATGCGGGGAGTGTGCAGAATTAGAACAACCTATAACATGATTTTTTATGTACTATTTTACTAATGCCCGAGGGGCTTGTGATGATTTTCGGACTGAGTGAGGCCGAGGGCCATATGTGAGGATATGCTGAGTGATATGAGGCTGAGGGCCTGAGATACATTTATATGCCATGAGGTGGCTTGAGTGATGTGAGGCCGAGTTCCGAGTGATGTGAGGCCGAGTGTCGAGTAGTGATGCTACGAGGTGGCTTGATATAGGGCTTGGGTCGTAATGGGCCCCTCCGGAGTCTGCATACCCACAGTAAGCACGGGTACCCATTATTCTGAGAGTGAGCCCGAGGGGTTAATACGACTGAGTGTGAGGTAGCCCGAGGGGCTGATACTATTCTAAGAGTGAGACCAAGGGGCTGATATGAGTGACTGTGAGGTAGCCCGAGGGGCTGATACTATTCTAAGAGTGAGCATGAGGGGCTGATACGAGTGATTGTGAGGTAGCCCGAGGGGCTAGTACTATTCTGAGATATTGCCCGAGGGGCAAACTTTTATGTGTTCATCTTTCATATTTACTTGTCATTTTACCTGTTATACTGTGGTATTTGTGCCCGAGGGGCAGATTTTCCGTGCTTATCATCACTAACTATTTTGCAGTCACTGCATAATCATTGAAGAAGTCATTTTCAAAAGAGGTTTAAACTGAGCTAAGATATTTCTAAAGATTTCGCAGCTTCATTGTTTTTCTCAAAAGATTTTACACTGCTATGTACAGCATGATGGTTTGCCTTGCGTAATTTCTTACAACTCAGTTATTATTGTAAGCGCGAGATATTTGCCCTAAATGAGAATTACTCCCAAAAATTCAAAATAAAATAATTGTTGTTTGTTTGTAATTGTTGTGAATTTTGTGTTATTGTTAGCATTTGTCGTTGCGTGTTTATTTGTTTCAATTAAGGAAATACAAAAATATATCGCATTTGCATTTAGGATTTAATTTTACAATTAAGAGTAATTAAGTTTGTTTTATAAAAAATGAAAAAATCACAAAAAATAACGTACTTGGCATTTTTTTTTAGTGTTTAGTTTCAAATTTTATGATTTTTTCTTTTAGCTTGGTGTTTAATTATTTGTGGTAATTATTACTTAGAGTTGAAGGAATTTTATAAGGTAATTTTGGCTTATAATTTAATTAGGAATTTAGTTTTGATTTTAGGAAATAAAAGAAAGGAAGAAATGAAAATAAAGAGAAAAACCGGACTGGGCCGTCCAAATTTGACCAAATCCAGGCCCAAAGCACGCCCTGACCCGGTCCAATCCAGCCAGCCTTAGAGACAGGTGGAACGATGCCGTTTAGGCATCTCAAATCTCGGTCGTCCATCCCAATCAATCCAACGGTCCAAATCCCATCTCCCTCACCCACCTAAATGACCAGACCCATTCCCACACCCGGTCCAGCCCCATCATCCCCCAAACGACACCGTTCCCTTTAAGCTAACCGATCCAGGCCATTGATCTCGGTTGATCAAATGGCCAGGATTAATTCCTCCCCCTAGTATATAACTACCAAAAACACCTAGCCTTCCCACCCAAGCCAACCCCCGTTCTCCATCTCTAACTTCTCAGAGACGACCCCAAGTAATGCCGCCTTCAACCACCGAGCTTTGTCCACCGGAAATCACCTCACGGCGGTTCCGGTGGACCAACCCCTCCCAAATTTACACCACTTATTCACCTCAACCTCCCCATTCCAAATCTCCACACCATCATCTTCGAATCCCAACCAGGCTCTTCAATATTCAATCAAAGAATCAGGCCCAACCCTAGTTTGTCCGATGGACACCAAATTAACACCATGCCACCCCTTGACCTCCCCCATCACTCAAAGGTTGTTGGTTTCCTTCAAATCACCCCGGGACTCCTCGAATATCAATCTTACCATATGAACCCTAGCGTTGCCACTAAATCCCTTGGTGGCGGCGCTGACTTGAACTGTCCCAGATCAACACCCCACAACCTTCTTAATCCCCTCATACCAATCCCATGCCCCTTTTCCGTCAAATCCCCCTCCAATGACTCGAATGGTAAATCGTAGAAGTTGTGCCCTAATTTTAACTCAAAGTCCAACAGGCACTAGAGGATCTTTGGACTGAATTAGACTTTAGTCATATGTTTTCATGTTGGAAAACACATGACTAAAGTCCGTTTCAGTCCAAATCGAAGGAACGAGGAGTTTTCAGTTTTGGTCCGCTTGATTTCCGGGTATTTTTCAATTCTCTTTTCTTTTTTGTTATCTTGTAGTTTTCGTTTAATCTTCAATCCCTTTCTCCTCCTGCTTCATTTCTGTTTCAATCTCTGTGTTGTACTGAATCCATTCATATGAGATTAGTTCTTCACAACATTTGAATTGCTTAGTCAGTCGTCATTGAATCGAATGGCTTGGTCACTCAAATGTCGTGAATTGGTTGTTTGTTATTCTGTTATCATGAGCCTGTCAATCTCTTTAAACTTTTCTGGTTGTTTCTTTCTTTTGGTCTCTAAAAGTGTTAGTCTGTATGTTTGGTCTCTCTGATTTTTATTTTGTTTTCTTTCAAACTAATCCGTGTTCATAGGTCGTCTGTGTTGAATCCGTAACAATTTTCCAGTTGGTTTTCTATTACTGTTTTTAATCTGCTTTGTCTGATGTTAATTTAGAAATATAATTTGTTTCAAATGTGGTTAGTTTATCCCCATGTATCTATATCAGAAATTTGACCTTGTTAGTTCAAAGGTGATTTTATTCTGACTCATTGGTCTTCATTGTGATGACATTTGATTTGATCTGAGAGTCTAGTTTGGAATGCTGACTGATTTGATTAGATGAATTTGGTTATAGCTGAAGGACAGAATAAATCATAGGGATAGTTTAAGGGGTAGTGTGGGGAATTAAATTACTTGAATAATTGATTAAGGGCTGCTAAATAATTAAAATATGTTAGTAGAATGATTTGAGACAGTTATAAGTGGAAATTGCACTAATCCTGGTTTTAAGGACTGAAATGGGCACTATTGAATTATTTAATAAGCACTAAGTGAGTGGAGATTGAGTGTTTAATTTTAAACTTAAAGGGCTAGGTGTTAGCTGAATGCCTATTTAAAGGCTGGAATTCATAGGAGAAAGGTGGCTTTTGAAATAATCTTGGAGAGGTCACATTTGAGAATTGCATAAGTCTTTTATAAAGAAACAATCAGTTTGGAGAGCCTAAAAATTGGAGAGTTTAAGCAGTCTAAGTTCAACTCCCCGGAACTTCTTCTGATATCTGTTGGTCCATTTCTGGTCTAGTTCAAGTTCAGTCCAGTCTATTGGGTGTTGGTTATTATTGTTGTGTTTTACAAGTAACTCCATACCTGGGTTGGGTTGTTTCTGGTTTGAATTTGGGTGTTGTTGTTGGTTTGAACCTGACTGGTTGTCTGTTGTTGTATTGTTGTTGCAACTATTGTTGTATTGCTGGTGTTGATCTTCCTTTTCTCCCATTGTAAACCTTTCCAGGTACACTTCCTATTTCATTGAAATGTAGAATCCCAGTTGATAAAGTGAAATGAAAATGTGCAGCAATGCATTGATTCCGGATTTCTATTTCAGTATTTAAATTCATAGTTGTCGGAATTTTCTTTTATTTCTTTTTATCAAATAGACTGTAAATTACTATATCTTGGATTCAATAAGTCTTTTTACATGTGGAGTACTAGTTGTAGCTGTTATTAGGTTAGTAGAGTAGATTACGTTAATTTTAGTTAATCTCCTGTTATATGTTCTCTTAATATATATGTTTAAAGGCAGTGCATAAAATGAGATAGAACATTTAGTCAATTACCGTTAGTATTCAGCCTGGGTAATTGAACCGATTTCACAGCTTGGTTATTAACCCTTAAAGGTGAGTATAATTTTATAAGTGTTAGCTTTAGTTCACGTTGCAATAACCTCACACGGATAGGTATTTTAAATTTAGTTAATACATGAAAGTAAAATAGTCCTTTAAAGTTAATGTGGTAATTTTGGCAAAAACTCGAGAATAAAGGTTCAAGTTGACAAATTCGTTCATTGTAAATTGTTGAACACACTTTTACAAATGTAGAGTAACTTCAATAAGCATTTAGTATAGTTAAAATTGTGGATCTGTTTGGTTTAATGAATTAGCCTATTTACAAGGTTTTCGGGCCTTAGCACTCCATTGAATGGCCCAGGTCCAGTCATATTCATGTGTTCGTATGGACCTGGGCCAAGGCCTATGACTAACTATCCTTTTGTACAAGTTCGAGTGCAATTTTCCGTTTGCGTTTGTTTTAATCTAATAACTAATAAGTTAGGGCCTTTTCAAGCATGTTAATTAATTAGGACCTTTTCTTTATTTTTTTTAGAGACAAAATAGATAGCAAATCATAGTCACTTTTAGGTTTGCCTTTTAAATAAATAAAATGAGATGAGCCTCGCCCAATAAAATTCAATAAACTATGGGGCCCTCAATAAATGGCTATATCAAATACTTAGATGGGCCGTTTAGCGAACTTCACAGCCTTCCCCAAAATAATAACGCGTTAGTCTCTTTAGGCGCGTGTTTAATAATTCTACCTTCTTAAACTCGGGTGCACATTTATGTGACCCAAATCCAAATCTCAACAAAGTCGAAATATGTCAATAATCACGGGTGCATTGATGTGACGTGTTTCGAGATGTGTTTTCACAACGTTGCAATTCTCATTATAAAATGATAATAATAATTATAAAAGCGGCAAAAAGTTAAAATTTGCACATAAGTTCATCATGTAAAAAATCAGATAATTTAAGCCGAATATAACAGTTAAGCGATCGTGCTAGAACCACGGAACTCGGGAATGCCTAACACCTTCTCCCGGGTTAACAAAATTCCTTATCCGGATTTCTGGTTCGTAGACTGTAATACGGAGTCAAATTTTTTTCCTCGATTAGGGATTCAAACCGGTGACTTGTGACACCATAAATCTCTCAAGTGGCGACTCTAACTCTTAATAATAAATCCCGTTTCGATTGTCCTTTAATTGGAAAAACTCTCTCTATTACGCCCTTCCGGGGATGCAGCAGTGGAAAAAGGAGGTGCGACAATTATTTACCTTTATTACTCACTAAGTTGGAGTAATCACTTTACTCCCTGCATCTCGTGTGCAGATGCAGGTATTTATTCATCCAGTAGCGGGTTTTGGCTGATTGGAGGTTGTGCTATAGGAGTTTAGCAAGGTGACTACTAGCGTTCGCAGTGCCGCTTCTCTCTCTTTGTTCATTATTCCTATTCCGTGTATTTTTAGGCCTTTTAGAAATGTATTCACACTCTAATAGATGCTCGTGACATGTGACACTCCGATTAGGTCTGTGGCGGGTTGCTTCCGTTAGTTATATCATTAAATAATATTTAAACTGTTTATTAATGTTTAACTATTTTTGAAAAGGTGATATGGGTTTGTTGTCTGGCCTTGTCTTCACAAGAGGCACCATCATGACCGGATTCGGGAATTGGGTCGTGACAAGTTGGTATCAGAGCCTAGGTTACATAGGTCTCACGAGTTATAAGTAGGTTTAGTAGAGTCTCGCGGATCGGTACAGAGACGTCTGTATTTATCCTCAAGAGGCTGCAGAACCTTTAGGAAAACTTAACATTCTTGAATTCTTATCGTACATCCTTGATTCACCTTGAAAAGAAACTTTTGAAATTCCTTCCATGCGTTCGTATGCGCGCATGAGTGCTCAGTATCATATGTGCCTTGATGGCTTGTGATTCTCCTATCGAGGGGTGAGATGTGATCTCTGGGAGTTCGATGTTGGACCGGTCTAAAGGACTTGAGTCCGGATCTTTGCCTATGGCTTGAGCACCGAGGTGCTGATTGTATGAGCAAGGGTTTTGAACTTATAGGCTTGGTGTTGTCCCTATTAGTGGAAGTGGCAGCTGGATATCTATGTGACGAGTATGTTAGTACTGCGAAATGTCTCTATATGACTTGGAAGTGACGAGAAAGGTCTGATGGATGATAGAAGAACTATTAGGTATTTGAGTTCCATCGTGATTCGAGATATAGCCCCGAGTTATGGGCGTGTGAAGGATCTTTTCATGTTTTCCAGTTGTGAATGAAGTAAATTTTGTGTTGCGGTATGGGTTCAGACTCAGAAAGACTAAGCGATTGTGTAATATGTATGGCAGTGGAAGGTATACAGAAATGTTAACTGAAGGCACAGCAGGTGGATTATTTCCTGCGAAGAGTTCTGCGGTTGTGTGACCCTTATGTGATTGTTAGAAGACCTCATGTGCAAGTGAAATGTAAGTGTTGAAATTTGAAATTTTGGGTCGCTGCAGAGAGTGGGCTTAACTGTTGCAGGGATGAATGCGAGAATTGCAGAAGATTTACAGTACTAGATGATCTGTGTTTTCACAAGCTTATAAATGACTTGAGTTTAATCTCACTATGGTATTGTGGCATCAATAAAGTAAAAGTGTTATGAGTTATTGAGCGTATCTTGGTCTATGGCTTCGATCCAAGCAGGGGAGTCTACTGTGAGCAGTTGATTGCATGGTTAGGTGCTATGTTTGTTCCAGTTTGAGGCGTGCGAGTGAATTAGCTATGACTTGCATAAATTGAGACCGAGAATGGCTCGAGTAAAGGAAGATTTCAACAAAGGTCATAGTATGATTCATAGAGTAAGAAAATCACGGGATGTCTTAAGTGGTTGTTGGTAAAGAATGCTCGGTGCATAGAGCAGAAGTTGCTTGGTGGTATTGGGATGAGGTTACTTTCTGCGGTGTCGGAGTGCCAGTAAGGCATGGGTTGTTCGGTTTCTTTGATCAGACTAATTGCGGTTTGAAGAGAGTGGATGACCTACGAGAATGGTTCTAATATGTTCAAGATTCTGCATATATCAATTGGGCAATTTGGAGTTGCATGTGTGGTTAGAAATTGGGTTTCATTGGAGGATATCAAGATTTGTGGTATCTTCTATAAATTGCGGGCTTCTATGTATCAGTATCAGGAAGGTAAAGGTAACAAATTTAGATTCGTTGGGAGTCTCTTCAGATAAGTATTGTTGGAATATGGTACTTTTGGGAATATGTAAGGGAGAATTCAGCAACTTATGGGTTTCAGACAGTGAGGTTATATTCTTGGGTCTCGTGTGGTAAGCCGGGGTTGAGGTATTGTGGTGATACAACAATAGGGAATATCAAGTTGAGGATAAAATAGAAGGAAATTTAGATGGATAGAGTAGCTTGATAGTAGGCCGGATCGGTATGGTAAGGATATAATTAACTCCTTGTGCGTATTCGAGGTAATAAGTTCTTTCAGGTATTTTGCTTCAATGCTCTTGGGCTTTGATGGCTTGCTTAGCTTGGTCGAGTTAGAAGGATTCAGTCCTTGCAGGTCGGATTTGTGCAAAGGGAACTCAGAGATTTCTTGATGGGTTTTACCATGGTTTGGAAATGTATATTTCCTATGGGCATGTGGAGCATGAGATGTATAGTGATTTTCTCCTAGATGGTATCAAATGGAAAGTTCTTGACCAGTTGAGTATATATTTGATTGTGTCTTGGAAGGGATTATGAAGTTCTCATATTTATCATAGGATGGCATGGTATATGTGGTATGTTGTGTCGGGTTGAGATTGGCATGGGTAAGGTCACAGTTCAGTTCTGAAAGGAAGCTCATGAATTCTTAGACAGCACGGTAGTTTCAGATGACTAGGTAAATGATATAACTAAATGGTGTGTCTTGATAAGGGTATAAACTTCAGAAAAAGCTCAATGTGTTTGAATTAAGGATACTTCATTAGTATTGTGGCACTCTCTTATTGGATCGACTGTCGATATTCAAGTTGGCTTGGTAGCACAGAAGAATTATATGAGTATCCCTCATGGAATGATTGGGTCAGATGTGTGTTAGATGTTCGGGCAGTGTAGCTGGGATCAGATATGGTGATTCATGTGCTTTATGGATTAGGAGAATGAGAGTTTCTCTGATTAGATGGCTTTGTAGTTGTGAACTGTGAGAAAATAGCTAAGGTTGGTCAGAGGGTAGTATGTGCTATGATTCAGTCATTGTAAACCTTCAAAGAGTTAATTATCTATTGTGGGTGACCAGAGTTGATTTGGGGTTCAATGGTAGGCCCAACATGGATGTGCGTTCTGCACCTGGTCAGATTTGTTTACTCCGAACTGCTGTTGTTGAGAGATATGCCATTAAATTATTGTTGAGCTTATTCGTGATCTATGAGTTACTCTCATATGTTACGAGGATTTGAGATTTGGTGGTTATATGCACAAATGGTGTGGTTTTAGTTGGGCTTTATAGCGGGATTTGAATGAGACAGGTATTTGGGTGTTACATGACTTGTTGCACATTGGATATGTTCCTACGGACGGGTTTGTAATCGTGTCATTTGATTCTCCATAGTTATGGTGATTCACTTTTGGGTGCTAGGCATCAAATTGGCTTGGTTGATGATTTTGGGCATGGTGACTTGAGGTGTTTCATGCAGATCAGTGTTTGGATAGGGTCGCTCATTTCAGAGAAGTTATGTGGAGGTATGATCCTTCGGGCTAGATTCGTGTGTTATGTTTCTACGAGGTGCGACGGGCTCGCAGCATTTGGTGTGGTGATACTGGTGAGCTTGTGGTACAGCGCTCTTATTTGAGTCATTTTCATAATTTGAGTGCGTTCAGATTATTGCTTATTAGTGCGCGATTTGCACTAATTGTGGCTTTAGATTGTATTGGTGTGTCATGTCACCATGGTGGTTTTGTTAGATTAGATGAGATCGTTAGGATCTTTAATGAATACAAATAGATTCGACTTCGGCATGTTGGAAGGATAATATCGAGGTTCGGCTCTAAAATTTTCCATGGTCTTTGTCAAAGGAGAAGTAGGCTTCATGAATGGTTGATCCGAGAAATAGTTATGGTTTATTGCGTGTTTCATTTATCATTGGCAGTGTATGAAAGTGTTGGAATGAAACTTTAGTTGATAAGAGATTTTCTATCGGCATTCGATTGTTGTGTGCAGCTGTTGTGATTAGCAGTTATCGCTACTAGTATTGAATTATGTGGTATATCATGTAATTGCAACTGAGATTGCAAGCATGGCCTATTACAGTTGGTTCAGGATTATTTCGAGCATAGGTGTGAGGTTTTGATCGTATTGATGGTTTCAGAAATGAAAGTGTGGTTCTATGGTTTATGGACTATGATGGATTGTGAAATTTTAGTTATGCTGTTCTATCGGACCTATGTGAGATAGGGTGATGTGGGATCACCACCGGGTATATGCATTGTAAGGTTATTCAGCAATTGGTTGGCTTTTAGAACAACTCAGGGTACGTTCGAGGACGAACGTATGTTTAAGTGGGGAGGATGTAACGACCTGACCGATCGTTTTGAGCCTTTGCACTTTGATCACCAGTTCTCGGGCATGACTTGCCCCGTGTGGTGTATTATGACTTATGTAAATCGTTGGTGTTGAGTTCCAGATTAATCAGAACGAATTTGGAAGAACAGTTCTCAGTTGAAGCTTGAAATTTGAAATGTTTGACCAAGATTTGACTTGTTTGTATTTGATCTCGGATTGGAATTTTTATGGTTTAGTTAGCTTCGTTGGGTGATTTGGGACTTAGGAGTGCGATCGGAATTGTTTTTGGAGGTTCGGTGTAGAATTTGAATTGAATTGGCGAAGTTAGTATTTTGTCGATTTCCGGTTGATAGGTGAGATTTTGATCCGGGGGTCGGAATGGAATTCCGAGAGTTGTTGTAGCTTCGTTATGTCATTTGGGGTGTGTGTGCAAAATTTCAGGTCATTCAGACGAGCTTTGATAGACTTTTTGGTCGAATTCGGAATTCGGAAGTTTTAAAATTCTTAGGCTTGAATCCGAGGGTGATTTGGTATTTTGATGTTGTTTTAAGCGTTCCGAAGGTTGGAATAAGTTTAAATTATGTTATGGGGTGTGTTGGCATGTTTGGTCGGGGTCCCATGAGGCTCGGATATGTTTTGGAAGAGTTTTTGGAAGATTTTGGCGTTTTGAATATAAGCACGTAATGATCCAAAGGTCCATTTTTAGTTCTAGAGATCGAAATTTGATTTTGAGACTTTTGGAATTTTGATAATGAATTATAGGAGTGATCTGGAAAGTTTGGTCAAATTTCATCAAGTCGCGATTGGGTTTTTGACGCGAATCATGAGTTAATTGTTTAACGAGCGAAATGAATATCGCATTGAGCAAACGAGCTCTGAATTGAGTTTCGATTGAAGGAATATGTTTGTATCATTATTTGTGACTCGTAGGAATGAGAATCGTCGAATTTCGAGTTCGTATGATGGAGTTAGAGCATTTTTAGTGGAAAAAAAAAAGCTTCTGAAATTTTCTGGGCAATTGCTAGTATTTTCGCAGATAAGGTGAACAGTATCTGCAGTGAACAATAATCCCACATCTGCGGTGAACAGTAAGAAAAAAATTTAAATTTCTGGGCAGTGTATAATTCGAGCAGTCCGAGAGTTTTCTCATTGAAGCGATTTTCGAAGCAATTTTCAGCATATGGATTGGGATAAGTGTTTTATATCCAAAAGTGATTATATTTAATGATTCCATGGTTATTCTCATCAAGAATTAGTGAATCAAATGGAAGAAATTGGAGAAAATTTGTAAACCTTTGGAAATGAAAATTCTAGATTTGGAGGCCGAATTATTGTCGGATTTTGGTAAAATTTGTATGGTTGGACTCGTGGTTGGATGGGGTTTCATATTTTGTAACTTTTGCCGGGTTTTGAGAAGTGGGCCCGGGGCTCGAGTTTTGCTAATTTTGGGATTTTTGATATTTTTTGATTGTTTTCGCTTGGGCTTTGTTCCCTTAGCATATTGTGACATATTCGTTCTGATTTTGGATAGATTCGACGCGCGTGGAGGCCCATTTGAGGGGCAAAGGCGTCGCAAGCTAGAGTTTCGCCGGTTCGAGGTGAGTAATGATTATAAATGATATCCTGAGGGTTTGAAACCCCGGATTGCACATCGTAGTGCTATGTTGAGGTAACTTGCACGCCGGATAGCGAGCGTGGGGTAGTGCACCGATGGGGATTGTGACTTGGTCCATCCCAATTGATGATTTTACCGCGTATTTGACTAAAACTTATTTGTTATCACCATGATTTTGGCTGATTGCCGTATTTGGGCTTCGTGCCAATTGTTTAAACCCTTCGGGAATTTTTATCACTATTTCCTCACTGTTTGATCTACTACTTGAACTCAGTCCAGTTGATATCTACTGTTTTACATACTCAGCCACTTTTACTCAGATTTGAAACTTAAATGATATTTCTAAATGATGTTTTTGGCTGAGAACTACTGTTTTAATAATGCCCGAGGGGCTTGTGATAATTTTCGGACTAAGTGAGGCCGAGGTCCATATGTGAGGATATGCTGAGTGATATGAGGCCGAGGGCCTGAGATACATTTATATGACACGAGGTGGCTTAAGTGATGTGAGGCCGAGTGTCGAGTGATGTGAGGCCGAGTGCCGAGTGATGATGCCATGAGGTGGCTTGATATAGCGCTTGGGCAGTAAGAGGCCCCTCTAGAGTCTGCACACATACAGTGAGCGCGGGTACCCATTATTCTAAGAGTGAGCCCGAGGGGCTGATACGAGTGACTATGAGGTAGCCCGAGGGGCTGATACTATTCTGAGAATGAGCCCGAGGGACTGATACGAGTGATTATGAGGTAGCTCGAGGGGCTGATACTATTCTGAGAGTGATCCCGAGGGGCTGATACGAGTGAGTGTGAGGTAGCCCGAGGGGCTGGTACTGTTCTGAGATATTGCCCAAAGGGCAAACTTTTATGTGTTTATCTTTCATATTTACTTGTCATTTTACCTATTATACTGTGGTATTTGTGCCCGAGGGGCGGATTTTCTGTGCTTATCGGCACTGACTGTTTTGCAATCACTGCATAATCGTTGAAGAAGTCATTTTCAAAAGAGGTTTAAACTGAGCTAAGATATTTCTAAAGATTTCGCAGCTTCATTGTTTTTCTCAAATGATTTTACACTGCTCTGTACAGCATGATGGTTAGCCTTGCGTGATTTTTTATTGCTCAGTTATTATTTACCTTTATTACTCACTGAGTTGGAGTACTCACTTTACTCCCTGCACCTCGTGTGCAGATGCAGGTATTTATTCACCCGGTAGCGGATTTTGGCTGATTGGAGGCTGAGCTATAGGAGTTTAGCAAGGTGATTGCCAGCGTTTGCAGCGCCGCTTCTCTCTCTTTGTTCATTATTCCTGTTCCGTGTATTTTTAGGCCTTGTAAAACTGTATTTACACTCTAATAGATGCTCGTGACTTATGACATCCCGATTAGGATTTTGTCGACTGGTGCTTCCGTTAGTTGTATCATTAAATCATATTTAAACTGTTTATTAATGTTTAACTATTTTTGAAAAGACGATATGGGTTTGTTGGCTGGCTTTGTCTTAACGAGAGGTGTTATCACGACCGGGTTCGAAAATTGGGTCGCAGCATAGAAAAGATAACATTATCCTTGAGAGATCAAAGATAGTTGCTTTAAACCAACAAATTTCAACCACCGAAGGACCCCCCAATTCAAGCTAGATTATTCGTGTGTTTCTTGTAAGTACGAAAGGTGTGACTCCTACTATTCGTTTGTCGGCATCTTTGCATTAAAAATGCAGACAACTTGAAGGTTGTTTTCAAGGAAGTCTACATCAGTTTCAATATATAATCTTAATAGGAATAAGAAAAGATCAACCTAAGTTTTGTCATTGTTGTTGCAACTACTTTCTCCCTATTTTAATAGGTATCAGTGACTTGTAGTTGTTAGTGGGAGTTTTCGCAGGTACTTTTTTAGTTAATTTTGGAATTGGTACCCGGTGAAATTGGTAGTCATTGCAAATAATCCAAATGGATAATAATCGTGACAGCTTAAACGATAAACCAACTTTTCAAGTGTTCAAACTTTTGGCAAATCTCACGGAAATCCTTGTTGACATGCCTTTTGTCGTAGCTAACCTAAGTACTTTCGGATTCGTGAAAGGAGCTATTTAAAAAAAAAAAAAATACTAGATACCACACGGTTATCTATACATTAATCTCGAATGTTTACCTTAACCAGGGCAAGTTGTCAAGTTCGTTATTTCGGAACAATATTTATTTTGATTTTTATTAAAATTAATTGTATTGTATTATTAAATTTATTGTCCCGAAACAATAAAAAAATCCTCATTTTTTGAAACAGCCTATCCGGTGTGATGGCATTGTTTCCTATTTTTCTTTTTAATTATGTCATAACTTATTACTCCATAATTCTATTTTACCCTTTACCTTTTCTTTATTTAACTCCAAATCTCCCCACCTATAACCTACTTTGTCTTCGTCCCTTTTTTTAGAACTTCTTCCGGTTCTAACTCGTAAAAATGGCGTGGGGTAGCCATTATTTGAGGCAGTATTTATTTTTTATCCAGCAATTCTAATGTTGAGCATAAATAGCCACTACTCTATTAAAATTAGTATGAAAAGACAATGTTACCCTTTCTTCTATTTCTTTTCTGTCCATGTTCTCTTCCTTGCCAGTCTCTCCTTCTCTCTTTTCTCATGAAGTCTTAAGATTTAATACACTGAAGAATGCGCTATGATGGAAGACCTGAGACAACCACCATATGCGGACATTACAGAAGATCCCAAATGCGAACAAGCAACGCAGTACCAACTCTTGCCAATTAATTAATAACTGTTGACAATTTAACAAGATAATTATAATGAAGGTAGTAACCCAGTTTTGCTATGTTCGGCAAAATTTATGACCAATTGAACGGCACAGACAACTTTTGCCAATTCAATGGAACTTCTAATTAAACAATTTGTATAACTTATGCCCGTCCATGATAACGTGTGAACAAGAAGTTTACCATGTGTCAAAACTTTGTGATCAATTCATGAAGTTACGTTCAATAGTTAAGGACACAAGTTCAAAAGTTAAGGACATGCAGTCCTTAACTTACAGTTACAAGCTCTAAAGTTAAGGACAGACAATCTTTAACTTATAGTTACAAGCTCAAAAGTTAAGGACAATAGGTCATGAACTTACAGTTATAAGTTCAAAAGTTAAGAACAATAGGTCCTTAACTTTGATTTCCAAGTTCAAAAGTTAAAGACAGACAGTCCTTAACTTACAGTTACACNGTAGTCCTGAAGTCCTAAACTTAGAGTTTCAAGTTCAAAAGTTAAGGACATGTAGTCCTGAAGTCTTGAAGTTAAGGACATGAGATTAAGGGTATTTTTGTCCGGCCAGTTAAAATTTATTAAACCAGTGGCTAAAAACTAAAGACATTTAAAACGCTGGCTTTAAAATAAAGACATGAGCCGTTAGTGGCTATTTGTGCACATCTCCAACGTAAAATTGCTAATTTAGTTAGAATTTGCAGGAAATTAATTGCTTCACTATTTATAAGACATATTTAGTGATAAATTAGTAGAAATGGATTTTCTTAAATTACTTTTATGCGTAATTCTTGATAAATTTAATATTTATACAATTGAGAATATTTTAGTAAACTTATCAGTTATAGTACAGTACGATATAATCAAATCAAAGAGCAAAACAATACTTAACAATATTAAACAATACAATATATTCAAATATTGTATTTACAAAACAATAAAATATAATATATTATAAAACAATGGGTAATAACCATCCAAACAAGCTATAAGTTGCATTTCTTAGATAGTTGGATACAGACAATGAACTGGCACTTCGACCCAGGGAAAAGGCAGCAGAGGAAAGGGCAAAATAAAACAGAAAGTTAAAGAATAGAATAGAAAAACAAAAAAAAAGCGCACACACTTAAATGTGATAAAATCGGCCATTAACAAAAAGTATTTGACCACTTAATACTTTTGATATACAAATCCACTGACGATTTGCATTTACTACTGCAAAATCTTCCTACTTCTGCAAGCTTAAATAATATACTTTCGCAGAAACAGTCACTGGAACGTCATCATAGCTCTTCGCAGATCGCACTAGTTATCCAAATCCTAGAGGTGCCTGCCTTCTGATCATCGTCATAGAAGGCTGGCAAACTATACACCAAACAAGCAGCTGCCCTAAATTAAACCACATGGTCAGGCGCCTTTAACTACAAAACATAATCAAGGTAGTGGTTGCAACGTTTACGGTTGAACTCCAACAAGCTTCCATAAGTTCGGTCAGCCACTCCAATAAAGAGAGCTTCAGTATCGGGGCTGAAGGATATCCCAGCAATCTCGCCAAACAAATCAATCTCTTGACAGGCACCATAATCAGATTGTGTATCGAAAATGTGGACAAAATCAGCTGGCTCAGCCATGGCCATGAAGCGTCCATCTGACGTGAACTTGATTGCACGGATAGCACCCATCCTTCCCTTGAGTACTGCTATAGACTGTGATGGGTTCCTTATATCCCACAATCTGCAAGTTGTGTCTTGGTTACCAGTTGCCAAAATTGTTCCATTCGGGTGCCAAGCTGATGCAAATGAATAATCTAGGTGACCTTTTAGGTTGCTGACAACCTGAAGCATCAGGCAAAGGTCAACACATGAGCAACTAATCGTTAAAAGGGTTAAAAAGTTAACACCACCTCGTTTAAAAGATATGGATGAGACCAACCTTCCCGCTTTGAGCATCAGCAATTAGACATTCTGGACTATCACCAAGGACAGCAAGTAGTTTACCATCTGGGCTAACAGAGGTATTCTACAATGAAATAGAGAGTTGTGATTAGAGATCCAGCGAGAATTGTCAAAGTTGTGATACTACTTCATAAGAGGAAATTTAAAACCCTGACTCACATTAACAGACCAAGGGAATGTATAACGACTGGTGCAAGCAAAGTTTTTCGCATCGAAAACTCTGACTAGCTGATCATTATTAGCAGTGATTACGCTCATCGAGCCACTGCAAAGAACCATATAAGCATTGGTACAACAGACTCCACAACAAATTCAAGAAAAGCTACAGAAAGACAATTTCAGGGGCTTACGTGGGACTATAACAAATATCCACAGCATTAGTTATAGCATTCTCTTCGTTACTTATTTTTGTACTGAATGCAACTTCAGGATGGTGTAGATACTGCACGAGTTAAAATCATATCAGTATTCATTATTTCAGGAAGAATACAAATCTGTTCAGACAGTATATTAGCATCCTACCTTACAGATAAGCTCCCCTTGGAAACCTCCAGCAACCATTAAACCATCTCTGACAGCCAAAGTGCTGATTTGCACTCGAGAAAGTGTTTGAGACACTGATCCAGGGTATTTCTGCACAAACCAAAGAGTTAATTCTTGACTGCCAAAAGTCATTTAAGCATATAATGATAGACAAATTCACAAAGCATTACTAACCATAGTGGGCAACAATGGCTTAGCAACATTTAGCACTTCTTTTCCCCTCCTGAGAAGTGAGGACCAGTGCATCACGGAGTAGTTTTGCATCAGATACACATCATGTTTTGATGTAGACCATAAGAGATTCCTCAACTGAAACAAAATATAAACTGGTTGATACACTAAACAATGGACAGCATACAAGCTTCTAATGGAGCAAACAATACAAAAATATCCAATAAAGCAAAACAACTTCAGAATGCTGTCACTTGTTAAAAAAAAACTTATCATAAAATATTTAAGAAAAATGCTGGCAGATTATGCAGCTTAAGAAAAACAAAGCATCATTTCTGCACAGCAGTACTTGATCATGATATCTGAACCTAAGTTTTACTTGGATAAATATCAGAAGCTAGGCATGCAGTCGTGTACAGTTCAGTGTTCAGACAGTTCTCAATTAACAGTCTCAACCATATGGCTAGCTGAAGAGCCAAGTATCTAATTTGGAATAAATAACCTACACGAACACAATGCAGAATGGACCACAAAAATCAATCCCCCCCCCCCGGGGTGGTTCAGGCTCCAGAAGAACAAAGAAAATGGAAGAGAACAACATATGAAAGCCCTAAAAACAAAGTTAAGCCGAAAGTCAGCAAATAGTTAGTCCTAAATATTAGTGGTCAATGACGCATAAGCTAATGACTGAACAGCTGCTAGCCTGCCACAACTGAACAATCTGAAAGCAAGTCGGGCAAGCAGACGAATAGTAATTCTTTCCTCATACTATACATCCAAAGAGAGAAGAAATCAAGAAGTCGGGAACTGCCAACTGTAACAATGACGACAGGAAAAATGAGGCAGCAAAAGAAGAATGCCAGAGAGACTCGAAAGAGATGCCTCACCACAATCTAAAACACTAGATGTAATGAAAAGACGATGGGTGAGCAAGCTACACTATGCCTCGGTAATTGTCCATATAAAAGGCAACACAACCCAAATAATGCATGATACATCTATGGAATCAAATAGCTTAATAGACAGATTGCGAAGGCATGAGTCAAGTGCTGTAGAAAGGACCAACAAGAATAGGAAAGAGAGGAAAACGCTTGGGAGTAGTAAATAAGCAACTGAGCCCAAAGTTCACAAGTGATAATTAACGGTAGAACACCACATAACAAAGACAATAAATCAGCAACTACGCTCCCAAGTTCAAAATGTGGTTCATCAAGGCAGAACACCACACAATAATGCCACTGAATTTTTAAAATGAATTCATGAACTCTCAAATGAATGACACACACACAACTCAATCTCAAACATCCCAACTAGTACACTACATAACTAAGAAATGCAGTTATCAGAAAGTTCAAAGACAGCCCAACGGAATATCACAGATCTGTTTTTTTTCCCTAATGGAAAAAGATACTGGCTGCAGATGCCAGCTACAAGAGAAAACAAATCAGATAATGATCAAAACTGTGCAATAGTTGTGATACATCAGATTGAAATTTACACCCCACTCTGTGTAAGTACTTAAAGAGCCTGGTGCAGAATCCATCTCCAACAAACAAAAAGAAGAGAAAATGCAACCCTCTTAAACGGAAGAGAGAACCACAAACAAGATAATGAGAACTCGTGTATGCATTTAATAGAGATATCACATGAGACAACACGTAAGGAGACATTTGAGGCTGCACATTCAGACATCTAAATGATTCAGATGATGAAGCAGCACAAATATTTTAATAACTTATTGCTGCCATTAAGAGGTTAGCCAACAATAAACGGAAGAATGACCAAAAAGGCCTCTTAAATTCTCAGATATCCCCTATCATACCATATGGAAAATGCTTGCCCCAGCTGCTCAACATAACAACCATTATCCTGCTTTTAAGGCTGAAACACATAAAATTGCAATGCACACATGATATTGGTTAATTGGAAAAATACAATTCAAGCAAACAACATTGACAACAATAATTAAAACTTAACCACTCAACATAATGACTGGCATAAATGTTCATCAACTAAATATCTTCTAAAGTGACAGCCGAGAAGTATGCTATGATCACTGGGCTCTAACTAGGAATGCATGAACCATGCAGGGAAGGCAACAGAGCTAGTCAGTGACCAACTGAAAATGCAGGACCATGGAAATAAAAAGATGAAAAGAAATAAATTCAAGCAAGTCTATAGAGGGACACATAAAGCAAAAAGAGAAATTTGGAAATTTCAATCATCAGCTCAACTTTACTGTCAGAACTCAATGATGTGTGCTCTTCTATCTACTCTGCCGCACGAACTCTCAATCACATAGATGCTAGAATGGAACACAACATGCAACTTGGACTAAGAACTACATTCTATGTCCGCTACAAATTACAAACCCACCAAAAGCCAAGATCAGTCCTCACCACTGAGCTTCCATATCAAAACCCTGGCCTCAAAGTACATTCAGCTGATTCATGATGAAATATTCAAGAGTAAAGCGCCAAACAAGGATCTTGTACTATTACAAAGTTTCATGAGACACACCTCCCTAAGTGTTTACAATCTGCACAAAAAGTATATTGTGAATACAACTCCCAGATCAAAACTCGATCCAGGCACAACAGAACTGCTTATACTGAAAAGGAAGCTTACAAAATCTAAATTATGCAAATCGGAAAGATTGGCCCCTACATAAATCTTGTGGCTTCCACATGCAGATAACCAGAATATTGTGGAAGCAACAAAATGAAACTGGCAACACCCAAAATTCAGGATAGTGTTTTGGTGTTCTAAACAGAAGTAGTAAAAGAAAGCTGCAAGAAAAATTGGCAAGTTAACACTAAATTTATATCAGAAGCAAGTTCACCAGCTTGGAGGCCATAAGAATCATCAAACATACTGGCCCCGGTGACATATTATTCCAGAAACTGTCCCAGAAAGCTGTCCAAGATGCGTTAGAGGTACATAAAGTTAATGTTCGAGTAATTCCACATCAAGCATCACACTCACTATATTCTTCGACAATGGTACAAACTCCATACCTCTGAAAACTGAGAGGGCAAGCTAACAGCTTAAAAGGTTTAAATTAAAATATCCTTAACGTTAGAGGAGCATAGCACCTGCAAAGGTAGAGTTATTGCATGGAAAGAAGAAAAAGGTGACAGGGATCATCAACCTAAGACACACACAATGAAAAGACTCAAAATGACCAAATGCTATTGTTAACTCTAAATTCACGCTAAGACTAGAGTAAAATTATTATGATGTAAATAACAAACTATAGAAGAACTAGAAAAGGAAGAGGAAATAATAACATGAAAGGTCAGAAAGCAGAAAAGCGGCCATGGAGTCGTTTGCCATGTTTAATTGAATTATGCAAAATGGGACAACAACGACTAAATCAAAACACTAAGACTACAGGTGAGGCAGACCAATCAACTGGTTTCTGCATCAAGGTTAACCAATGATTTATACAAACAAAAAAGACAGAGAATTTTTGTACCTGAAAGTGCACAATAGTGGATTTGACGAGCCTTGTATTGAACTGGAAGTCGTAGAAGCTGTGTCCTTTTCCTACTTCCTTGCACTCCTAAAATCGTGAGGGAAACTTTAGACGTAGCTGCGGCAAAAGTTCTAAATAGAAGCTTGGAAAAGACTAGAAAAAAGAAGAAGCTTTTAAGCATTCAACAGATTTCGATAGTGTTACGCTGCAAAGGCCTACTAATTTTGTTTACTAAGCAACTTTTACATGATCACTCTGGTGAAAGATGTAAATAAACAAATAATGAAACTAATCCAACTTTCCAAACATGTACGGGGATAAGCGAAAGGAACAATATGACACCAAATAGTCACAAAAAAAAAAGGGACAGTAGTCGTCCATTTTAAAGATTCCTAAATCACTAACTGAAGGAAAGGCATTTATGGACTAAAAGACAGCAGCTTTATAAAACGTCAATCAATTAATTTTTTCTTAAATTCTAAGAAAAGGTGCTTAATCATAGTCCACGCTATCATTCAGACCCCTTCAGGGATATCAACTGCACATAACATAAGTCTAGACCCTCTAGATATAAGCCGGTAAACGGCGAATAAGATAATTCACATGTTCCTCCAACCATCAATTCCCAAAGTTGCATAAATTGCATAAACTCCTAGTATGAATTGGCACGACTTTGGAAAGGAAAAGAGCAGGGAAAAAAACCTTTTCAAGATCTTCACGAGAGCGGGGGAGGTTCTCGTAGTTCTTATACTGCTTCAATCTCGTCTCACGGTACTTATCTCTTGTAAAATTAAGCCTTTCCCACGGAATTCCTTGTATATCCTTGCCATTTCTAGCTTCTACAGCTGATGTATCAGTCTTTGACTTACTCTGCAAAATCAAAGAACAGTAACTCAACATGGTTAACTAAAAATTGACAATACCACCGCTAAAATGTCAAAAAGTTTAAAATTTGATCGTGTACCACTTCGAAATCATCCTCAAAATCGGAGTCTAAAGAGTCATCAACATCAGTACTTCGTGGAGATTCATCCGCGAAAGTACTGTCATCAAAATCAGTAGTGTCATAGTACTCATCCACCATATACTCTAACTCCTGGTTTTGAGAGTGAGCCATTATCCTAGATACACCAAAAGAAACTTAAATAAGCACTAATTCATGACCTAATTTGACAAGTGTTCACGTATAAGGAGATTAACAGTTAACAAAAAATTGAAATACTAAACCATTCACATGAATTTACAAAAAATGAAATCCTGCCTGCTGAGGAAAAATATCTAAACCTTCGACTTACAAGGTGAATTTTGCAAAAACAATTAAGAGAAAATAGCGGGGAATTCGGTGGAATAAAGCTTAACAACATTGAAACTAAGTACATCATAAACTCGGCGCAGAAAAAATTTTAGCTGCATTTTCAAAGGTCGTATTAGCACACAAAAAGGCAATGAAACTGGAACTTCATTAAAATATCAAAGAAAACCGTAACTAAGCAACATAAATTGAAAAGCACAAGTGCAAACCGTCGTTTACAGCACATTCTAGAAGGAAATAGTTAACGTAAAAGGAGATTCCACAAACGAACCTTGAAAGTAACGGAAGCTGAGAGATTTTCGACGAGAAATAAACGAAGAACTAACGGCTTCAACGCCGGAAAAATTCTCAGGTGTCCGAGATTGAGAAATGATATGAAAACGGAGTTTTTGGGAGAAAGAAGAAGATGAATTGAAACTTCTGGAAATCTTTTGAGAAACGCTGTTTGCTAAACGGCGAAGTTTGGAGTGAGCTGAGCTGGTACTTATAACCAGAAGTGGCGGGTTAGAGTGTGAGACCCACCAGGGTTCCGGAGAAAAACATTAGATCACGAAAATCCTTGGGCTAAGGTGCACCGTTCATCATGACTTGGCGGCTCCACGTAAAACAGTCACGTTATTCTTCACGTTTCACCTTCACGGCCCGTTTCGTATCTGTGATTCGTCGGACTCTCCGCCCTTTTTTGACTGCTACGGTTATAACGGTTATTATTACCATCAACCGATATATTACTACTATATATATTTATTTATTTATTATTATTATTTATCTATATTATATTAAAAGGAAAGGGTAAAGACTCCTTTTTTTTTTTTTTGTTCTAATTTGCTATTGTCTCGCCTCGCAATTTTTGTAAGGTTTTGTCCAATTAATTTTGCTTATTGCACTTGTTTGTTGATTTTTTTTCCTATGTTTATATTAATTTTATCTGATCTGCATATGCATGTTTAGAAATAGATTCTGCAGTGTATGATTTTGATAACTCTATATTTATTTGTTTTTTTAATTTTTTCTTTGGTACAAACTAATTATTGTAAAATTAATCCGGCTTAGAGAAATACTAAAGTGTCATATTTCTAATTTTTTGGGCCAAACTCAACCCACACAAGGCTTGTCTCGATTTCTGGTTGATCCTATGCCTCTTTCTTTTGATGTTCTTTTTATCTTCCTATACCATATATGAAATTTTATTATCCTCAATGTTTAAGGTTTGATTTAATTACAAACCCGTATACCAAATTATCAATCATATACCATATTTAATTAACGGTCTAATTAATGGGCAGTTTTTACTCCTTAATTAAAGGTATCCATATATCTCACTTTCTCTATCCCCATAATTCCTAAGATATTCTCAACCGCAAGATATTCAAGCATGTTAATTATTTAGTTCCATATCTTCCAAAGAGACGTGTTCTGATAATCTGAATTCTAGCGCAAAGCAAAGACATTATTTCTTTATCGGATAGAATTTATGTTGTTTTCCACAAGCTTTGGACCGAACAAAACTTTCAAAGAGAAGTGTTCAAGCATGTTAATTATTTAGTTCCACATCTTCCAAAGAGACGTGTTCACTAATGAAGTTCAAAGGAAAATTTTCCAATGGCAGATGTTCACTTATCCTTGTTAAGAAGTTCGAAGCGAAGAAGGCCTTTAACCCAAAGAGACGTGCACAGAAATCCTTCTTCTCTTCTTTCTGTTTTTTCATCTTTTCTTGTTTTTGTTTCTGCACGTCTTAGTTATTAGTAGCTGTATTATGGATCTTGAAACCCTTTTTTTTTGGATTTTTATATTCCTATGCCACATAGGAAACCTTTTGTAGTCAATATTTTTTTTCAATGTAAATTGTAGTTTAATTGTAGTATAAATATAGTAATTTTGTAGATACTCTTAAAAACAATACAGCTTTATACAATACTTAAACTGATTTGTAGTTTATTTATAGTTTTTTTGAAGAAATTTTGTAGGTCAAGAGAAAATTTTGTAGTCAATATTTTTTTCAACACAGATCGTAGTTTAATTATAGTATAAATGTAGTAATTTTATAGATACCCTTAAAAACAATACAGCTTTATACAATACTAAAATTGATTTGCAGTTTTTTTGTAGAAATTTTGTAGATGAATAGAAAATTTTGTAGTCAACATTTTTTTTCAACATAGATCGTAGTTTAATTGTAGTATAAATGTATTAATTTTATAGATACCCTTAAAAACAATACTGCTTTATACATACTCAAACTGATTTGTAGTTTATTTGTAGATAAATGTAGGAATTTTGTAGATATTAACATAAAATCAGACTTCCTCTTCTCTATTCCTTCTTCTTCTCAAAAAATACAAAGATGAGACCCATTTTTTATAATCAGATTTTTTCCATTCAATTGTAGCATGATTTGGATTTTGGACACGATTGAGTGTTGTTGCTGAGGTATTGTTCTATATTTTATTGTTTTTTTAATTTGAGTATTGAGAAAAAAAAAGATGAAGAACATATTTGATTTCAGTTTGTTGAAGCTTTTAGTCTTTTTTTTTTTTTGAATTACGAAAAAAATTCGGGAGAGATCAGATAAAGGATTTGCGTTCAAATTTGAACTGAAGATCGCTAAATCAATTAGTATATTCTTTTCCTGATTTTTAGCGCGCCATATTAGGAAGATTCGGCTACTATTAATTATTAATTAATGAATGGTATAAAAATTGTAGAAAAATAGTGCACGGGGCAGGTAATTTAGATACTATGCACATATTTGGTAATAAGGTTTCATATATGGTATAGATAGGAAAAAATCCCTAAATTATTTATTATGCGTTTGATAAAATTCCTGAATCATTTTATTGTAGTTGGGCGCGTTATTTGATACTTGCGAGCCAAATTGGCTGCTCCTGATTCTTCTTTACTTGGTGAATTTTATGTTATCAAGTAAACTTGTGTTTAATTTTTAACAAGAAATATTAGATGCAATGGTATGGTTTTTTTTTTTTTTTTTTTTTTTTTTGGCTTGCAATAAAATTTCTGTAGAGATCAATGAGGCATGTCCCTGAAAGCTTTTATTGCATTCCATCTGAATATCCTGATACACAATAACAAGTTTTGATATTTGCTTCTTATATCAACTAATTATCTGCAATAATACACTTCAGCTGCAAGGAATGTATTAGTAGCTGTGTTCAATTTGACGATAGGAAATGTTATTATACATATCAGATAGTTCATTTAGTGTTATTATTAATCTTTTTGTAACCATAGGTTGAATATTGTATTACCTGATTGTGTATTCCCACTGACTTTTTCATGATGGATAGATAGTGGCAGCTGATGAAAATGCATATAATCCCACATGTCTTCTACCTGTAGATATTGATGGATTATTATATGCTAAACTGGATTTCAAGGGTTACCTCTTGAACAGCGAACACGACTCTTCAGTCGCGTGATCCTTCAATTTCACATCGTCTCGTTGAAATCTCCACCACCCGCACGATCAACATCCTCGAACGTTCCACGGTCTTTTACTGTGTTACCCAAATAATATTCGGAAACAACAATTTAGTGTGGGCGAGATTTCTAGGAAAACTTGGCTAAAAATTTTGGCCACCACCTTCTTCTTCTAGGTGGAAAACCTTATCTATTTATAACACAGCTTTAAGGGTTAAAACCCTTTTTCAAAACCTGTTGGGTTTTCTTTTCCAGCATAAAAAGAATTTTTTTTATTTCCTATTATTTAGACACAGCAGGACCCACATAATTGAATTAACAAGGCTTCCAATTATGGAATTAATTTCTAATTTTCGAAATTAATATCCACCATAATTAATTACAAATTATTCCACTAAAAATTCGTAGTTGCACTATTTATTCGATTTTGAAATTCATCTATTAAATCTTATTTAACTTCCCACGTTAAGATTCAGATATTAATCAATTAAATTAAATTACTAATGATTTAATTTATTGATTATTTCCTTTAGACTTTCATTTTAACTTATTTCATGTGTCGGATACAAAATCCACCGGACGGGTTTACACATGAAAACTCATAAGCTTTCATAAAGGTGTATCATCAATATCTAAATTGAGACATGGATTTCATTTACTAGCCATTACTTCGCCAATATATATTATTATTATCCAATTTACCAGGCATATTGACCCGCAAAAGAATCTTGCCTTATAATAAATCAAAATAATAATAATGTATACAACTAATAATAATTACTATAAAATACTTATCTCTACTTGGTCCGTTCAATACATACAAAATGTACTAGCACAAGAAGTTGGAATTAAACCATTCCCACAATCAAGATAAATTATATTTAACTTGTGCTACAATCATCCATGATGGTTGTTCAATTCTATCATTAGATTGTGAACTCAAACTTTATACTTATAAGAAACGATGATTTAATCTTCCGTGTATAAGCTAAATTTTATAAACTAAATCATCTACTATATAAGCAAATGTGATATACTAATATATTATCTATTTAAACCTTTATTAAAATTGAATAAATAATTATTTCATAATAAATACTATATCTAAATCAAACTCACGGTTAGTAGTATAAATCCCAATAGATATATTAAAGGAGAGTGCTTGTACATTCAAATGAAAACAAATGAGATGTCATTGATCTTACTTTTCTGGTTATTAGCATCGTTCATCTTGATGGAGGGGCAAAATTACCAAAGGTACGCTTGAGTTGTACTAAACCATATCTTTTTCTTCCTATTTTTTCGATGTCATTTACTTCCTAATATATCTAAGAGAGCAGTTAAACTTGAAATTGTTTCCAACAATGTCTTGAAGAAAATCTTTGGCATCATTTGAGACGGCTAGGAGTGTTTGGAACTGATGAGCCTCTTGTAAAGAAAATCTTTTGCATCATTTGAGACAATTGTGATTTTCTGAAACTAATGAAAGCCATATGTGACAAATTGTCCATGTCCATGTCCATGTCCATGTACATGTGAAAAGATAAAGTTAATCGTCCAGAAGGTAAATAGCAATTTTATGAACTTGCTGCGACAACACCAGATGGACCTATTAATGATGGAAAGAACAAAAAAATACAATATATCAAAGGTATGATTTTAGGCTCTGCTCTCATCTTATATTTTAGCATTCATTTGTTGCTTGGTTGGCACTATGTCAGTGCAAGGGTATAAGAGTTGACGAGAGTTGCATTCACCTTGATCATGAACTGTCAATATTTTTGTTAGCAACCTATTTTGCATTCCTTCTGGTTCCTTAATTGTTATCTGAGGTTTTTGTGCATGTTATTTATTTGTTATATGATCCTACTGGCTGCTGAGGTGATTGTGCTGTCACTTTTATGTAGCATAGGTAAAAAATTTACCTCAAACATTTGATACTTATAGTCATAAAATGATCAGTGTGTAAGGTACATATGAGCCTCAGTAACTACCGTACTTATAGTACCTTCGTCCTTTTATTTTGATTACTTATTATCATGTGTAATTTCACCAAATAAAATAACTTTATTCTTACTACCAGATGATGTTTTTTTTACACTATTGTTCATATTCAGTCTCAACTGTTCAGGGTGTTCTTCATGCGTTTCTCAGAATCACCAGAGCGTTTTTTTTATCTTCAATGTTATTAAGTTACTAGAGAGTTATTTTTTATAGTACTTCTTTTTGTTTTGGATGATTGATATCCTTGGTATAGAATAGTCTCTTATTTACTAATCATAGTTTCATAATAATTAGATTATAAATAGTACTGGAATTTCAAGGAAAAGATTTAAAGACTCTTCTGATCAGCATTGTACCATTTTCTATGACATGAAAAGGTATATCTAAACATATAAATTTAGGATTCTACTTTTAGCGATACAGCTTTGTTAGTATTTGACTCAAAAGATATTAACACCTTTATGAACAAATCAATCAAAAATGAAGGGGTAAATCTTAGCTGAATATAATAAACTCTAGAAGAAGTAATAGATAAAGAGATGATCGTCAATAAGTTTCTGTTCGTTCTCAAATAGTGATTTTTTCAAAGTTTTATGCCTCATTACAAGGTTACTATACCCTTTTTATACTAGAGAGAAACTCTTCTAAATTGTAAGAAAACAAAATGCAAGGAATATTCAACGGAATATTCCTAATGTCCCCTAATGGGCTTACACTATTACATGGGTCGCACAGTTTCTTCTTTTGCCCCAAGGTCGTTCCTTCGAAACGTCGACTCGAAGATATCCGGTCGTACCTTATCGCAGGTCGTGGTTGGTCAAATTTGGACCCATACAGTTAGCCCTCCGCTTGTCGGGGTCGCGATCGAATGCGTCCTCGATGAGCAGACTTCATGCTTTATTATGGAGAAATTTAATTTGTTGAAGCGTCTGCGTGCACAACGAAAGACGGTCAACGTGTTCAGCAAAACACCAAGTGATACACTTTACCGGGAAATGATGTCAGCTTTACGTGCATCATCATTACGCAGGTTTTCGAGGCAGGGATTTGATAGCTTGATGCTTCGATTCTTGCACTACTGTGTGACCTGCCGCCTCGATTCTGGCGCCACCCAACCCTATAAATAGGTAAAGGGTTTGTTTTTTCGAAAAACTTTAGCCATTTCACTCTTGATAACTTCTTTCACCCCTTCTCATTTGCTCTTTTATCCCTTTGTTCCTTCTTACGTTCTTCATTTGAAGCTTCTTCTTCCTCCTTCATTCTGTGTTTGATATCCTTTCGAACGATATCATGCCAAAGCCTCGTCGTTCTCATGAAGAAGTTACTGAGGCCACCCCATTATCTACGACACCTCCTCATGATGATGATGAAAGGGTGGTAGAGAAGGGCGACAGCTTTCCTACGATGGAAGAGCTGTTGCTGATACATCCATCATCTCGAAGCGACTTCGTTAAAGATCCTCCTCCTACTCCGGCCCCCGTATACTCTGAGATGGAGCAGGTTCATATCGATGGTCTTCGTCTGAAGTACGGCATCCCTGCTTACGTAGAGATGGTCCCGGGGGGGAGGGGGACTACGTAGATGTTCATAGACCCAGGTACTATGCCTTCTATGAATACCCTTTCATGATCGGTTATACTGTCCCTCTTTTCCCTTTGGCAAAAGAGTTTTTTAAATTTTACCAAGTTTGTCAGGCACGGCTTTCACCGTATACTCTCAAGGTACTTCTGCTACTGACCAAGTATGCATAATTGGCAGTGTGTGATGTTTTCGTCCACCATCTTTTGCATTTGTTCATGCCCGGCTTTCACAGAGGTACCATGGTTCACTTGAGGCTCTCTGGTACGAAGGGGCTGGTGGTCGGGACCGATGACTGGGCAAGCCGCAAGTTTTGGCATACGTATTTCTTTATCAAAATCGAGCATGTCACTTCCGACGCTACTAGGTTTTCGGAACGATGGAATAGAGCTCGTAAGTGTCGCTACTTGTTTCACTCTTCCTCCCTCTGTATTTATTATAAAGTTTGCATGCTTCCCGTTTGCAGCTATGGGACATCCACCTCGCCCTATTGCAGGTATCAGAGATTGGGTGGCCCATCTATTGCCTCATACAGCGGAGACTCGGGATTGGCCCGCCTTCGTGAAGCGATACGGCCCTAGAGTCCCCTCAGGTAAATGTTTCCCTTACTACTTCGTTGGTAGTGCGACCTTATTTAATGGTATGACTCTTTGTGATGACAGGTCGAGAAGCTTCCAGGCGAAAGGCACCAGTCCTTGCCTTTCGTCAAGCCATCGCTACTGTTGATACGTTGTTTGTTTTGAGCGAGTCTGTTCAAGAGGGTCGCCTTCAACCTATTCAATTGGAAGGTCCTTCTCAAATCGTGGCCGTGAGGGAAGAGGCTTCTTCAGTGTCGGCTTCACACCCTTTGGATGAATCTTCTAACAGGTATGAGACATTGATCGCTGCCAACTCGATGCTACACCAAGGTAGGAAGGCGGGTCGCAATAGCTTTTATCCGAATATAGGTCGGGATCGATTTCCTCAGGGAGCTAGTAGTGGAGTTGGATTTTCTTTCTAGTCTAGAGATGTGTTTGTACTCCTAATGTCACTTCAAACATTCTTGGTTTTTGATTTTTTTATAACTACTATTATAATACTAATGATTAACACTAAATTATGCTACGAGAATATTGCTAAGTTGTATTTAATGTTAAGAAAGGCACTAGGGTCGTGACTAAGGGTGTTCATAAAAACCCAAAATATCGAACCAACCGAAAACCAAACCAAACCGACACTTTTTGGTTTGGTTTGATTTTGGTTTTGAATTTTAAAAACCGATCAAATTTGGTTTGGTTTTGGTTTTAATCAGAAAAAAACCGAACCAAACCGACTATAGGAGTAGCTATTTCAAATTTATTATTACACCTATATATATGTATATTGTTATATAAAGTTTCAAAAAATTATGGTAAATATTAATAGTTTACACTTTTAATATAGTTCTTTACCTCTATATTCTAGTTTGATTGGTAATTTTCTTTTGTTTAGTGTAAGAATCTATTTCGTGTTAAAAATAACATATTTTTAATTGAGTCCTTAAATTATTCATCACTATTTGATTCAATTATCATTAATATATTTTGGTAAATAATAGATTTCTGAAAGGGCAATTAATTTGATAGTGTTACATTGAAAATGTGGTCGCCGGAATATGTGTATGGTAGTGTATTTCTTATATCTAAGAAAAAATCGACAAATAACCGAAAAAATCAAAAAATTGACATAAACCGAATCGAGAAACCCCAACTTAATTGGTTTGGTTTGGTTTGGTTCTAATATTTGAAAAACCGACTTACTTGGTTTAGTTTCTTTTTAGGAAAAAATCGATCCAAACCCAACCATGAACACCCCATGTCGTGACACTACCTAGCTAGGTGGCTAATTGACGGGTAGAAATTACTAGGGGTAGATTGATATATTTAGGGCTTATGCTTAACCATTGCACAATTGTACCCACTCTCACACCTCTCGATAGAGAGAGTGATTTTGCCCAATTGACTCTCGAGAGACCAATTGGGCAGGCCAATTTGGTCAAGTAACTAGGGTTCAAGTAGGGTGTTACTCTCTCGAGATTTAACCCATTAATTGGGACTATCATTTCTCATGAGTCCATCCCAATTCCTTGTTGGGTCAATTTTGGGCTCATGGACTCTCTTTCTCAAGAGGAGTTAGACCCACTAAGCTTGAATCAATGTTTGTAACCACAAATTCGAAATCAAAACATAAAATCAACCCAAATAGCAAACACCCATAATCAATCTAACCCTAGATGACAACACCCATCAATTACTCACACTAGGGTTGAGCCACAACCCTAGCTAATGGGTTTAGCTACTCATGCTAGATATAGAAATTGAAGAAATAGATGAAGAACTAAGCATATTAATTGGTTACTAAGAAGAAACTACAGTAATCTATCATTAATAAAGAGCAAAAGTGCCGAAATTTCTACAAAAGTGAGACTCACGAGCGCAACCCAGTCTCTGATATCAAACTTGACCTAAAAATGGTAAAATATTTTATTTATACTAGGCTGGAAAAACTGGACAAAAATACCCCTGCGGGGTCAGTGTGGACCGCGCAAAATGGACCGCGGCCGCACTGGCTCTTGGACTTTTGGTTTCTGCTTCTCTGAAGTTGGGGACCGCGTACCGCGGTGGAAGTTGCGCGGCCGCACAAAAATGAACGCGGGCTGCATTGCTTGAAATTGGCAAAATGTGAGCTCTCTGAATCTCTGCTCTGCGGACCGACCAAAAGAGTAGTGCGGCCGCGGAGCCTGACCGCGGACCGCATGAGTCGTACCGCGCCCGCGTTGCCTCCAGCTTGAAAATGCCAACTCTTTGAACCTCCTAGCGCAGTCGCATTCACCTTTGCGCGGTCCGCACTAGGTTCCCTTTTTCTCAATTTACTTAGTCTTTGAGGGGTTGCTCTGATGGTAAGCAACCTCCACTTCCAACCGAGAGGTTGTGAGTTCGAGTCTCCCCAAGAGCAAGGTGGGAAGTTCTTGGAGGGAAGGATGTCGGGGGTCTATTTGGAAACAGCCTCTCTACCCCATGGTAAGGGTAAGGTCTGCGTACACACTACCCTCCCCAGACCCCACTAAGTGGAATTATACTGGGTTGTTGTTGTTGTTGTTGTTGTTGTACTTAGTCTTTGACACTTGAGTAGGTTTCACTTCTTTTTGAGCCGATCTTTGACATTTGTCGCTTTGTCGATCAAACTTGCAATCAAGAACAACTTGTGAGCATTTTGGGACTATTTTGTAGCAATTTATAACCAAAACATAGGCAAGTAGGGGCATAAAACATGCTAAAATACCGACTTATCAACTCCCCCAAACTTAAACCTTTGCTTGTCCTCAAGTAAACAAAATAAGACACACCCCTTAAAGGATAATCCAAGTGATTCCAGCTATCCTAAAGTAACCTCAGCAAGTATCAATTGGGACTAACCATTGCCTTCAACACAAATGGATCATTAACAACATTCAAACCTTGAAAACTATGGATCAAGTGTGACACAAGAGCATCAAGAATTGACTCATTAAATTTAAGAACTCTCTCAATTACTTTGGTCACTGTGGATCCCAAACTCATATATCCTCAACTCTCCCTAAGCAAACCTCACCTTTTAGAGTATACGCTCACAAATCGAGGTTAATGGGAGTTCACTCATCTCTTTCAAGGAAAGGTCACAAGTCCGGCTCTAGGTACCATATGCTTGACCTTCATGTAAGTATCCACTAATGCGAGTGTCGTCCAACTCAAGATCATATAGGGAGTTTGTGGAGTTAATGTGAAGGCTTTTGGGTAAGGGTAGGATATGTTTTTGTTCAAGTAGATTCAATCTTCCCTTAAGCACTTCTTTAGATTCATTGGCACAATTCACTTGACTCTTTGAGTCATTTCACCTCTTCCAAGGGGTTAGAGAGACACTTTGTCACTCTTTCTTATGCAATTCAAAACATTTCTCCTTTTTTCTACTTTTTCCACACCTTTTTCGCTTTTGTTTTTCTTTGAATCCTTTTTTTTTTGCTTTCTTTTTCATTTATTTTGTACCTTTTACACCTTTTTGTTTCCTTTCTTGTATCTCCCCCCAAACTTAGACTTTGCCATTACTCAAGGGAAGATGTGGGTGCCAAGAGAGGGTAAAATTTAGAATGGGTATAGGCTTTTAGGGTAAAATTTGGTTCATAAAAGAAGAAGGTTCAAAGCTCAAAAGGGTTAACTAGGGATTATCTCATTGGTAAGCTATGGAATTTTTCAACTTATCATTTGGATCAAGGAGAGCCTATAATCACTTTTCGAGTCGAATTTCACTCAAAACTTTGCCTCAACAAACATTCGGGGCAAGTTCTAAACCATTGGCTCGAGACTTGGACTCATAATTCAATTTCTCACCACACACACTCACGGATTACTTAAGACATAGAGTCGAGGGCCCACAACAACTTTAGATATGATTGAGCACACAATAGTCCCGAAGGACCACATAATGTTTGTTTGGCCAACTCAAGAGTCTCAAGGTCATTATTTTCACCATCCTAAACACAACCACTTTTCTTCGACTATGGGATCAAAGGCAAATGTGTTAGGCCCAATTGAAGCTATGCTTGAAGTACTCTTAACCAAAAACTACGAAAAACAAGAGAAAAAGCAAAAACGGACTCAAACCCTTAAGAAGGTTGCCACGCCATCCATCATCGGGAAGAGCCACCCGGTTCACACAATACTCCACCCTTGGAACTGTGTTCTTAAGAAAACCAAGGGCTTATTGAAAACGCTAAAAACAAAACAAAGGGCTGCGATCCTAACTACAAAGCTAAAAATGAATTTTTTTTACAAACATACGAAAATAGAAACTAATATGAATATTTACAGTAGGGGATTAGAATATACAACGGGGATGAATATATACAAAAATATAACTTAAATTTATATACGGGCCAAAATGGAAGATAAAAAGTATGATAAAAGTACTGAATGTAAAGTTATACACATACCAAATAGAAAATCAACCAAAAACATAAACTGAGTCAACTACTATATACAATTATCCAGATAATCAACAAAAAAGTAGGGCACACCCCCACGAATAAAAGTTGTCATTGTCCCCAATGCCAACTACCAAAATAAGGATCAAAAGTCATAAGAAAGGATATAGGGTCTCCCTAGGCCTGGTCCGTCTGCATGGGATCATCAGTGGTCCCCAAGTCCTCCGTATGTGCGGGAACCTCAAACTGGCTCTCAGTCTCCTGCTGCTCAACTGCTGGGACTGGGGCTTGTTCCTGGACTGGTTGGATGTTAGGTGCACCATGTGGAAAATTGGAGAAGGCCTCCTGTGGGGCTGCTACCTCAATAACTGCATTAGTTGTGCAGGGGAGCTTCCTCTTCTTCCTTGGCTGCCTGGGTGCCTGCTCCTGCTGTGGCTCTACTACTGGTGTTGTTAGGGCTGCGGCTGTGTCCCTGAATAGCAAGTCTAGAGGCATCTGGTCTGCCAATAGCTTGTCTACATGAGTTCTGAGCTGTTTCACAGACTCCTTGGAATCCCGTGATCTCCTCATCTTCTTGTGCTCCTTAGCAAGCTCCTTCAGAGCCTTATCATTTGACTCCACTGTTGTAGTCAAGGTAGCTTGTGGCTGCATAATCTTTTTCTGGTTCCCCGGGAGCTTCTTCAAAGTGTCCTCAATGGCCTGAGGAAACTAAGCTGGCTGAGGTGCTGATTGGGTCTGAATGGTGGAAGACAATGTGGACAACTTAGATGTCGCAGCTGACATCCACTTGTTCAAACTAGCCAATGTCTGGCTCAACTGATGGGTAGTGAGGGGATGAGCCCGGGAAGATGGAACCCCCGGGCCAGCTGAAGTACTAGGACCAGCAGTAGAGGAAGGTCTTGGAGGCAAATCCTCAACTGTAGTGGCAGCAGGCATGGTGGAAAACTCGGTACAAGGCTCTACCGCAACTAGCTCCTCAGACTGGCCAGTTGAGGCAGAGGTAGGTGGCTGGTAGCTCTTGTGCTTAGGGTTGTTCGGACCCTGCATACTGTACCAAGAGTAAGGAGCCACTGGCTTGGTCTTGACATCATATCTCTTCTTCTCCTCCTCCAGGTCCCAGAAATACATTGAAAGGGTGTTAGGAAAAGGGTAATTCTGGTCATTCTCTTGTCCCACAACAGAAATCACACGGGTCATCACATTGCCCACATTGATAGGGTACCCGGCCATAATAGATGCAACAAGAATAGCTCGGGTAAGTGGAATAGTCTGATCGTGGGTAGAGGATCAATCCAACTGCACACAAAAGTCAACCACCCTCGAGCCTCAAAGTTGAAAGTCTTCCGGCATATTTTTCTCCCTGCCTGCAGCCACTCTGGCACAGTACCTGGGATTGCCAAGTACCGGGCCAACCAAGGATGAACTTCCTCACCCATCCCTAACTTGGCCAGATATAGAGACTCATCTTCATCCCGGAACCCCAAATACTCATTCAAAGAATTTCCATCAAACAACACCGTTTTGTCTCTAACTTTGGTCACTTTAGTATCCTTGATGATGTGAGCCACATTAGAGTAGAATTCCCTGACTATGTGCTCATTATCATCGATGCACTTCTCCATGAAAAACTCCCAGACTTCTAGTTCTGAACTCCCTCTTCACATTAGGGTTGTGGGGTAAGAGGTCAGTTTCATTAAAGCTCCTCTCCGGTATCAACTTCCTCACCGGCCACCACTCCCTAAACTTATGGTAAGCCACTTGGCTCACGAATCTATCTTCCCACTCTTCGGCTTTCCTAGTTCGTGCAATTCCCCCAATCTGAGGCTCACCTCTCTCATCTCCGCCTGCACTCTCCCCAGATAATGAAACTGTGGAGGAGGTGGAGTAGTTCCCACTACCGGCTGCGGAACTATATTTGTCGGTCTTTTGATGGAGGGTGATGCTGGAGGGGTATTATCTAGGTGGAGGGGGTTGGTTATGTGAGTTGGGACTGAATCTGAGGAGATGTCCTTGGAAGGCACATATTCACTCCCCAACAAATGAGAAGCAGCCCTGTCAGCAACTCTTTTCAATTTCTAGGTCTTTTTGATGTTCTCCCGAGCCTGGGGAGTGAGTTTTGCTATTCTTTTACCTTTACCCCCTCGGCAGGAACCACCTCTCTCGGGTTGTTGTGATCCCTTGCCTCCTCTTTGTTTAACCATTATTTGTAAACACATGCATCTAACATTGTTAGTTTAAGCACAGGCAGTGAAACAGGTGAATGAAAAACAAAATTGCAGACCAGTTGAAGAACACAGTTGTAGAAACATGTATCGTGGTCCGCAAAAGAAGGAGTGCGGCCGCGTTGCAGGCACTGCGGACCATGCAAAAGCAACCGCGGTCCGTGCTGGGCAAAGGCCCAAAATCACAACTCTCTAAATCTCCCACCGCGGTCTGCACAAAAAGGGGTCGCGACCGCGGTGGGCCAGCGCGGACCACACAAAAGTGCAATGTGGCCGTGCTGATACACGTCAACTTGCAGTAAATGAACACCGCGGTCCGCACAGAAAAGCAACGCGGACTGCGTCAGGGATGAGCGGTCACGCAAAGGCGACCGCGGTCCGCGCTGATCTAGGGTTTACGGGTACTAAGTTAGGGTAGCCTTTTTGCCATTCTTGTTCAAGTTTTTACACCTATTTTGTCCCTAACCAGTTCACCCATTGATTGAGCATATTCAGAACATAACCCAGGTTTTAAACTATCCTAAACTAACAATTAAATATAAAAAAAAAGTTAAAACTACTGGGCAAGCCATAAAAATGAAAATATGAAATTAATTAATCACAAATGCATGAAATGTTACCAGGTTTGTGAAGATTGAATGCAATTAGTCCAAGCAAGCAAGAGTTACGGTTTCAGAAAGGGATGAACAGTAGTTCTAGGGCGTAGAGTTTTCAAAGTTCGAAAAGGGTATACTAAGACCCTTGGGCCCTATTTATAGAAAAATTGTAGGCCCCATGCTCACCTACCAGAGCGGCCGCGCAAAACAGACCGTGGACCGCGCTGGATTTCACCAATTGAAGTTTTAGTGGGCAAGCTTCGCGACCACGTAAAAGCATACTGCGGCCGCGAAGGTCCACCGCGGACTGCACAAACTGGACTACGGAAGCGGTGGAAAACTTTAAAGAGCATTATATTTGGATCATGCCAACGCGGACCGCGCAGAAGAGTACCGCGGCCGCACTGTCAAACTTCAAAGACTGTTCAATTTGTTCCAACTTGTTTTGCACTGCATCAACAGAATCCCTGCAACATCTCACAACCAATTGGCTCAAAAATCCTAAACTACAAAGAAAATCAAAGAAAAAGAAAAAGATATGGTTTGCCTCCCAAGAAGCACCTGATTTAATGTCGCGGCATGATGCAGCTTACAACACATCATTTTAAATGTACCATAGCCACTACGTCCCAAGATAATGCTTCACACAATGCCCATTGACTCTGAATATTTCACCATTCTTGTTCCTTAGATCAAGAGCACCAAATGGGGTCACGAACACAACTTCAAATGGCCCACTCCACTTTGATTTGAGCTTTCCCGAAAACAGACGTAACCGGGAGTTGAAAAGAATAACCATATTACCAACTTTGAATTCCTAACCCTGAGCATATTTGTCGTGAAGATACTTTATCTTGTCCTTATACAAGGACGAGCTGGAGTAGGCATGAAATCTGAACTCATAAAGCTCATTAAATTGCTCAACCCGGAGATTCACCGCAACATCCCATTCCAAGTTCAACTTTCTCAAGGCCCACATAGCGTTGTGCTCCAATTCCACCGAAAGATAGCAAGCTTTCCCAAACACCAACCGGTATGGGGACATACCAATTGGGGTCTTGTAAGCCATTCGGTACGCCCATAAAGCATCATCCAACTTTTTCGATCAATCGGTCCTATTAGCATTGACCGTATTGGACAAGATACTCTTTATTTCTCGGTTGGAGACTTCCACTTGACCACTAGCTTTAGGATGATAGGGGTTGGTCACTTTGTAATTTACTCCATACTTGGCAAGCAATGAGTCGAAAGCCTTGATACAAAAGTGAGACCCCCCATCACTAATGATAGCACGAGGGGTGCCAAACCTTGTGAAGATACTCTTTTTCAAGAATTCCACAACACTCCGGGCTTCATTGTTGGGTAAAGCCAAGGCTTCAACCCACTTTGAGACATAGTCCATCGCCACGAGAATATAAGTGTTCCCACAAGATCTCACAAAAGGACCCATGAAATCGATACCCCAAACATCAAAAATATCCATCTCCAGAATCGTATTGAGAGGCATCTCATCCCTTTTTGAAATTCTACCGGCTCTTTGGCATGCATCACATCTCTTTACCAAATCACTAGCATCCTTAAACAAAGTCGGCCAATAGAAACTGCAACTCAAGACCTTTGAAGCCGTCATCACCCCTCCATGATGGCCACCATAATGGGAGGAGTGACAAGCCTCCAATATGCTCAATTGTTCACCTTCCGGGCACATCTTCTAATCACACCATTCGTGCAAATTTTTAAAAAGTACAAATCATCCCAATAAAAATCCAAACTATCCCGCTTGAGCTTCTTCTTTTGGTTGGAAGAAAGCTCACACGGGACAATTATGGTCAGAATGAAGTTGGCGATGTCCGCGAACCGTGGAATGTCACACATTGACATGGAAAGAAGTTGCTCTTCGGGGAATGTATCATTTATTTCAAGGCCGTCACATGGCCTCCCTTCTTCCTCCAACCGGGACAAATGGTCCGCAACTTGATTCTCACTTCCCTTCCGATCCACTATTTCTAAGTCAAATTCTTGAAGAAGTAGCACCCATCTCATCAATCTTGCCTTGGAGTCCTTCTTGGTCATCAAATACCTAAGAGAGGCATGTTCCGTGTGCACAATCACCTTGGCCCCCATAAGATAAGGCTAAAATTTTTCCATAGCAAATACAATTGCCAACAATTTCTTCTCTGTCACTGTGTAATTCCGTTGTGCTTCATTCATATTCTTGCTTGCATAGTACACGGGATGGAACATTTTACTAATTCGTTGACCTAACACCGCCCCCGCCGCAACGTCACTTGCATCACATATTAGTTCAAAGGGTAAAATCCAATTAGGTGCAGTGATGATAAGAGTTGCGGTCAACTTGTGCTTTAAAAGTTCAAAGGGCTCCATGCATTTTTCGTCAAAAACAAACTTGGCATCTTTCTCTAGCAACTTGCAATGTAGATTCACAACCTTCGAGAAATCTTTGATAAACCGCCGGTAGAACCCGGCATACCCAAGAAAACTCCTCACCCCTTTGGTAGAAGTGGGGGGAGAGAGCCTTGAAATCATCTCGATGTTAGCCTTGTCTACCTCAATCCCATACTTAGAAATCTTGAGACCCAACACTATACCTTCTTCAACCATAAAATGGCATTTTTCCCAATTGAGAACGAGGTTAGTTTCTTCACATCGAGCCAAGAATCTATCCAAATTTACCAAGAATTCTTCAAAAGAGTCACCAACCACACTAAATTCATCCATAAAGACCTCCAATATGTCTTCCACCATGTCGGTGAAAATAGCCATCATGCAACATTGGAAGGTCGTCGGAGCATTGCACAACCCGAATGGCATCCGGGAGAAAGAAAATGTATTATAGGAGCATATAAAAGTAGTCTTCTCTTGGTCCTCTAGGGCAATTAAGATTTGATTGTAGTCTGAGTACCCATCCAAAAAGCAATAAAAAGCTCACCCCGCAAGGCGATCAAGCATCCGATCGAGGAATGGCAAGGGGAAATGATCCTTGCGTGTTACCTTGTTGAGTTTCCGGTAGTCCATACAAACTCTCCACCCGGTAATGGTCCTAGTGGGAATAATTTCATTGTTGACATTTGTCACTATCGTCATCCCTCCTTTCTTTGGCATACATTGGACCGGAGAGGTCCATGAGCTATAGGAGACTGGATAAACCACACCAGCATCAAGCCACTTGATAACCTCTTTCTTTACCACTTCTTGCATTGCCTCATTTAGTATTCTTTGATGTTTAAGTAAAGGCCTTGCATCCTCCTCCAAGATGATTTTATTCATGCAAAATGCAGGGCTTATCCCCTGAATGTCCGCAGAGTCCATCCTGTTGCCCTTTTTCGCCTTTGAAGCACCTACAAAGTGGCCTCAACCTACAAGTTAGTAAGGCAAAAAGAAAGAATAACTGGAAGAGTTGAATTAGAGCCCAGAAATTCATACCTGAGGTGTGGAGGAAATGGCTTCAACTCCAACACTGGTGGCCTCTCAATGGATGGCTTAGTAGGTAGAGTTTTGCGGTTTTCAAGATCCAAAGATAACTTCCTAGGCTCATATGAATATGAGCCCATACCATGCAATGCATTAACACACTTCACTCTACTAGCATCATCATCGACATCCATGTTAAGATTCACGGCCTCAAAAGGATCTTCAACATTTATCATGGAACTTGTGTCATCCACTATCACAGTTGTGACAATGTCCACAAATGAACACACCTCTATGCTATTGGGTTGTCTCAGTGATTTGCAAACATGGAATACCACCTTCTCATCTCCCACTCGGAATGTCAAATCACCCGCTTCAACATCAACCAAGGCCTTCCCCGTAGCTAGGAAAGGTCTCCTAAGAATAATCGGCACTTCAAAGTCCACCTCACAATCCAATATGACAAAGTCGGCTGGCAATATGAATTTATCCACACAGACTAGAACATCATCAATTATGCCCAAGGGTCGCTTCATTGATCAATCCTCCATTTGAAGTCTCATTGAGGTTGGCCTGGGTTGCCCGATTCCCAAAGTCTTGAAGACCGAATAAGGTATCAAATTTATGCTAGCCCCCAAATCACAAAGGACCTTGGCAAAATTCGCATTACCGATAGTGCAAGGGATAGTAAAGGATCCGGGGTCCTCAAGTTTCGGGGCCATAGAATGCACGATAACACTCACTTGATGAGTCATCTTAATTGTTTCGCACTCTATTTACCTCTTCTTTATTACCAAATCTTTCATAAACTTTGCGTATCCTGGCATTTGCTCAAGTGCCTCAACCAAAGGCACATTAATTGTAAGGCTTTTCATCATCTCTATGAACTTTTTGAATTGATTATCACTCTTTTACTTTGCTAACCACCGAGGATAAGGTGGAGGTGGTATAGGTAAAGGTGCCTTGGCTTTGGGCACCATCGTCTCGGGCATATCAATAATGTGTTCCCTAGACGGGTTCACGGCATCTTGTGTTTCCACCTCAGCCTCATCAATATCTATCCTCAACTCATTGCTCACATTTGTCTCAACCACATCTTCAACAATCAAAGGACCCACATCTTCTTGGAACCCAACATCATCATTCACAACTTGATTTTCATTTGAGGCATGCATATCACCGCCTCTCCCACTTCTTGTTATAACCGACATCACATGATTGTTACCTCCCTTTGGGTTCACTACCGTATCACTTGGTATAGCACCCTTAGGTTGAGTATTCAGCGATTGAGAGATTTGTCCTAGTTGCACCTCCAAGTTGCGAATAGATGTGTTGTGGGAAGCCAATTGAGCATCGGAGTCTTGGTTCTTCTTCATCATTTGTTCGAATATCATTTCTATTCTCCCCATATCACTACCCGAAGAACTAGACCCTTGAGATTTAAAGGGAGGTGGATTGTTCGGTTGTTGGTACATGGGTGGCCTTTGAAAGCCTTGGCCCCGGTTGCCTTGATTTCCGCTATTATTCCACCCTCCTTGATTGTTGTTGTTGTTGCTCCAATTATTATTGTTTCCGTTCCAATTGCCTTGATTGTTACATTGGTTACCCCAATTGTTGTTTTGATTGTTGTTATTCCAATTGCCACCACCTTGTTATTGGTTGTTGTTATTCCAATTATTGCCGCCTTGTTGATTGCCCCAATTTCTTTGGGGATTCCATTATTGATTCCCTTGATTTCCTCTATTCCCTTGGTAGTTATTGATATATTGACATTCCTCGCTTTGATCATCATAGCACTCATTCGAATAACCACCACCATCATTGTTGTTGTCAAATTGTTCACTATTACCTTGAGGTTGTTGTTGCATCTCTTTGCCTCCTTTTCAATATAGAAACACCTTCCATTGCATTGACTTGGCGCGGGTTTTGGACTTGTTGCAATTACGCCTTCGCCAATTGGTTCATAGTTGTCGTAAGCTCGACAGTAACTTGGCTATGGTCGTGCAATTCCTTGTGCAAATGGGTGACCGTGGGATCACCTTGGGGAATATTTGCTCGGCTTTGCCATGGCGAAGAGGTGTCAGCCATTTCTTCAAGTACATCACATGCCTCTTGGTAAGAAAGTTTCATGAAGTTCCCTCCGGCTAATTGGTTCACAATGCATTGATTCATGGTATTGATGCCCTAATAAAAAGTTTGTTGTATCATTGCCTCGGTCAAGTCCTCGGCGTCATCAGTAAGGGATGTTACAAACTTGGCACGATGAACTGCAAATAATTGGAACCTATCACTACTCAAACGATATTATTTCTAAGGTATGACTTTCTAGATTTTTCATTTTGTATTTGATACTAAGTTATTGCATGTGTTCGATCGAAGTCATCGAGAAATTATTCAACTCAAAGACCTCAGATTTTAAAGCACGCATTGCACTCTTTTTCTTTTAGATCGGTCTTTTTCCCAAATGGGGTTTTCCGGCGAGGTTCTTAACGAGGAAATAATTATTTGTGCTACCTGGGGACAATTTAACAGTATCTGAGGCTTCTTTATAATCAACCGCGAATACTGAGGGGCATCACCTCGGATGTTATGTTCTCAAGGAAAATACTCTGTATCAACAAGTCTCGATAGGTAAAATTTTGTCAAGGGACAAACGGTCAAATGAACTGTGTCCTTGTAGATTACTCGAGCCCCGATGGAAAAATATGTACGCATGAATGATCTACTGAAAGAAGTATTTTTTTCCTTACCAAATGTTCCATGCCTTACTGAAATTTCTAGTTTACAATTTGCTTTACTTATGATGTATTGTAGAAACTGGATCAAGCACCGATCGCAACTAAAGCTCGAGCTACCAACCCCTTACTCGGCGATTATCGTCCAAAAATTGACATGTTCAAATTATTAAACTTCGAGACCATAAGACCTTGAAAAGGTAATCCTCGATTTTATAGGCCACGAACACCTCACTCGGGGATTGGTACTTCGAACAAGTTCGAAGTATTATTAAGAAACAAGCCCAAAGGAAAAATCTCAAGTTAAAGGCTACGGCCAAACTAACACGGTTCGAAGACGTCCGAATTCCATGATAAAACAGGCCTTCAAATATTTTCATGAAACCAATTAAAAATGACTACCCTCAGCAAAATTACAAAGGGTTTTGATAACATCAACCCTCAAAAACCTTAAGGGTACCAAATTGTTCGAACTCTAGAACAAGCTTATGCTAAGGCATAATAAAGTAAAGGGTTTCGATAACACTACCCTCGAAAATCCTGATGGGTACATATTTATCTCGTACTAAGACATAACAAATTTTTATATGATTAAACTTTTTAAACTGAAAAAGGGAAGAAGCCACTCTTTTGAGGCCATATTGGCCCAATTCAAGAGCCTAAGGGACATTATATTTTTGAGTTCGAGAATCTAGCCTCACTCAACTAAAACCTAAGGGTTTTTCTACTTTGAGTTCGAGCAAGTACTCACTCGATTATAGATACTATACTAGTCTAACTTCGACCAAGTCGCCTAAGTTTCGGGTTCACAAACAAAATTCTTGCAAGGCAACAAAGTGAGTCAAAAATTCTCCTAAGAAGTCAGAAGTAAGATCACACCCCCCAGGAACACACTCCTCGAGGCATGGCTCCACCAGCATTTTATCACCGGCCAACTGCGATGAATAATCTTTTTCCTTTTGGGGAACGATTTTAGATGTTTTTTCCATTTTTATATGGATTCAGAGAAAGGAGAAGATGGGATTAGTTATTTTGAGAAGATTGACAACAGGATTTGAAGAACTTACAGAATTGGAAAAACTTGGAGGAAGTAGAGTGCTTTGAAGATTAAATGAAGTTTTGAAAGTAAAGTTTGAGAAAATTATGATGAAGACCTATTTATAATGTTTGCTATGACGGTTCAAAGACGCTAGTGACCGACCATCAACTGATGCTTATTAATGATTTTGGGAACTGTAATGACGCAAAGCTTCGGTCGCTTCTGTGGCTTACGTCACAAGGGTGACGTCATAACTGACCGAGGTATAATATCGAAGGCTCAGTTTATTTCTTCTCATTATGCCATTTAATCGAGACCAGGGAATCACATCGAGGGTCAGTCTCATAATGAATCAGGTCAGAGCATGAAGATAAGGTATCGAGCTCGAGAATTGAGGTGCTCGTCGAGATCGAGGCCAATAGCAGATGAGACCATATATGACAGACTTCGAACGAAGCGCAATAACGGAAATGCGAGATATCCGTAACCAGCGGAAGATCATGGTGGAAATCGCGGAACAGATCAAATCAAGGGAGGTTATTTAGGCTAATCATGGGATTTACTTCTGTAACTAGAGTTATACCATAATTAGGAATCCTCTACTATATAAATAGGAATCTCCATCATTTGTAAGGACCTCACATTCACACATATTAAAGGAATACAATATTCACTCTTTAATTTACATTCTCTTGATTTTCAGATTTTTATGCTTTAACTGTCATTGCACAACTAGCTCGAGGGTGTACTAACTCGGGGGTTCTCTCCAAACATTGATTTGCTTTACATTCACTACAAGAAGTTAAGGATATGAAGACATTTTATAAATATCGTATTTAGTCACATAAATGTCACAAAAGTATTTACCGACATTTATTTTACACATGTATCAAATATCGGAAATTTTAATGTCGTTTATTTTCCGACATTTAGACTAATGTTGGCAAATAAAAAGTGACATTTATTTACGACCTTTTATCAAATGTCACAATATGAATTTTTAACTGATTTTTTTCGTGACATATATAGAAATATCGGAAATGATCACTCATCCTGTCACAAATAGAAATGTCGGCAAACATTAGTAGTCAATAGTTTCTTCATATATATATATATATATATAAAATACATATTCAATTTCATTCTACAAATATCATGCTACACAAACTTAAATTCGAGGCACTAACATAACTGATTTGAAATCTCATAAACACCATCCACTAGTAGTTTTAGTACAATAAAAAGTTCTTAATACATCTTCAAAATATAACAAAGAACACTATCTGAAATGAACTCCAGATATCAACAGTCAACTACAAAAACATTCATTGTAACTCAGTGGACTTTCATGTAGAATAGAAACTAGAATCTATACTCCCTTCACCGGACTCTACGTTGGTGCTTTGCTGGTCATAGTGATCCTTCATCTACATAGCAAACTGGAATCTCTATGGTGACACTTTCTCCAAACATTTTCTCTTAATTTTTGCATATGACCTATGATGAATAAAATGAGAGAAAAATCTCTGACAGAAGTCAAAATCAAAGATGTAAAATAGATGTTAAAATAGTCTCTAATGGTTAGCATGCAATTTTTATACTTCATACATCAAATGAAATGATACTACATGCAACTCCCAGATCAAGTAAAAATATGATTAGCACTAATAACAAAAAAGTACCTTTAGGCACATGAGGAGTTTGGATTCTGTGTCTCATAGTGGCAATCACATGCTCAATTCTCACCCTTCAGTAAAGAAGATAACTCATATTGAACACTAAGCAATAATATGTACCTGCTCATGGATGCATGTCAAGAAAAGATTCATGAAAATGATACCAAAATCTCTTAGACATGTTTTCTCTAGAGCAAGACTATACTCTTATCAAGAAACCAAGTGAAAGTCTCATGATTCAATTGGATTAATATAATAAACAGTTAAACTAAAATAATTGAATCAAATGCTTCTATTTCTGTGCTAGATTTATTTATCAAGTCTCACTTTAGCAAATAAGATTGTGCTTTAGATTCTATGAGTATTGAAATACTCTAGCAATAAAAAAAAGTGAATTGAAGCATTCTCCAGCAATAACCAAGAAAACCAACACTAAGTTCTTTCTTAAATTCGAAATGACTCAAAAATATATTATTAAAATTCTCCAAAAATAACAGAGTTTGTAAGGTAGTTGCTAGAACCAAAACATGTGAAAGGCTTAATATAACAATCACAATGATACATCAATCGAACATCTAATATTTGGTTTTGCAAAATTTTAAAGGCTGAAAAAATACACTACTAATATTTACTGGGGATTTTCAAAACGATTGTGAATATCCAATTCACTGCCAGAGTTTCTGGGCTACAAACAGATATACTAGTCTACAATTGCAATTACATGTATTCATAGACATATCTTGTATCCTAGAAATGATGCTTTGAATTTCAAATAGATACAATTACTAATGTAGAAGGTAAAAATAACATGATGATAGAACGGATTGCTTAATTTCAGAATAAAAAATCTAATCCCTTTGTTCATAGAAGACTTCTGTTGGTAATAACTTTACACAAATAAATTACTGCAATAATACCAAATATATTTCACTTGAACTAAAGAATAAAGCGAGATTTCTCAATTAAGAAATGTCAAGAAACTTAATATTCAACGTCATTTATTACAAGAGTCGGCAAATAAATGTCGTCGTAGACCTGATTTCTTGTAGTGATTATTGTCAATTTCCATCATTTATCTTTACGTTTATCAATTGATATTAGGTGAAATTACGTATTCTTATAACAACATTATAAGGTTAATTGTTATCCAATTTTTAGGGTAAATAATTTTCATTTTCAGTCATGAATAGACGTGGGAGGAAATAGCGGAAATAAAATTAGAAAATTCACACAGATTTAATTCATGTTTAGAAAATGGAAATGTATGTGAAGAATATTCAGCTATTTAGATTTAGAAGTAAGATAGACCTAAAATCAATGTTGAAAGAGGTAAAAAAATATTAAATTACCTTCAAAGGTTAGCATGATTCTTATATTAAATGAGCGAAATAGACCTAAAATTATGTTAAAGGAATATGCGAAATTTTGTTTATATCTTAAAATTTGTGGGTGAATTTCACAAATGGTCATATAATTATGACTTTTTCTTACCAAAGTTATATAGTTTTGTTAACTTACACAAAAATATACAAATTTCACAATCTCACACAAAAAATTATAGTAATCGAAATACACAATTTTTCGATGTGTTTTCTTATTCCTGGTTTTTTCTACTTTTATTTTCAGTCTAATAAATAATAAGCCAATAACTAACTCATTTTTTTTTACATCAAGGAGTATTTGATTACATAATATTGAGATATAAATTTGTTAGCATAATCATCACATATCTACTAGAATGTTCTAAATTGTCAAAAAGAATTTAATATTAATCATTTCCTAAAGCATTTTTGAAATATTAGCATCTTGACTCTTGAGAGTACATGAAATGAGAATGGCATTAGCACTAATTAAAAGGCTAATATATATGTTCTACATCATTTACGGAATTTCTGGTCATATTGCTGTGCCCCTGATTGAATGTTTACAAAATTTTGCCAGATCTACTATGTACTAAGAATCAAATTAAATGAATAAATAATTTTCCAATTTGGTTAATCATATTAATAAATCTTTTACCCGTGAAAATCGTAACTTCTCAACTTGTCTGTCAGAACAAAGCTGACTGCCAGTCCCATTTCACACCACTGTGTCCGTATGTGACTGGTCCCAAATTGAAACGGACAAAGGAGTTCATTTGACGCACAGCTGGAAGTTCAAAAAATGCCTAGACAATTTATGGATTATCTACTCAAGACTCTCAAGCTTGTTAAATTCACCTTGGTCTCTTTTGTATGTAATTTCACTTAACTATAAGGATTGCGGTGGATAAATAAGATTTTTACCCTTAATGAGAGTTCCGGTTGAGTCCTAAAAATATAAAATATTTAGATACAGAGCGTGTTCTTCTTTATTTAGTTTTACACGGTACAAATTCGAACTAGTTAAAAGTTTCAGTGCGAGTTAGTAAAAAAAAGATTAACAACACATATAAAATTCAAAGGAAAAAAGAAAGGACCAATAACATTTAAATTAGACTAGACCCCGCAATCAGTCGCCTTCAAATTGGACCACCAGTTTCGCCAGATGCGATACACGTGTCTGGTTCAGGAGATTTTGTTCTAAAACATTGGCAGATACAGATATCACCACGTGGCTCCTATCTAGCTGACAGTTCTCTTAACTTGCTTCGCTTTTCCGTCAAATAAAGATAAATGGCGAGGTTGGTAACTTTGTTGTAAAACGACGTTAATCAAGGACGTTAAAGTTAACCCTGATTGGTCGCTTTAACCGTGGTGGGTTATTTCTTACTATAATTTATCTTTATCGTTAGTCGGCACGAAGAGGTCCCCGTGGGCTCCACGGAGGTTGGTCATTTTCCATGTGTGGGTTCATCAAACTCTGCTGCCTGTTGGGTCTTAAGTAGTGGACCAGTCTATTGTCTCATAGTTCGCCTGTGTGCTTCCTAATCGCAAAGTAGAGCCGTCAATATGCGTGGGGCCGGGCTAACCCAGCCCAGCCCATGTGAACTTTTGCAATTGACGGGTTGGATTGTGCTAGCCCACCATTTTGATGGACCTTATAATAGTCAGTTCATCCCAGCCCTATGTAAATCGCGGGCCCTACGAGCCGGCCCATCATTTTTTTAAATATAATTTTATATATATTTTTTTAGTTCTAACCTAAAAAAAGATAAATATTTAAAATTTTAAAAAATCTTATTGAAAATTTTTCACATAACTTAATAACATTTTATACTATTCCAATATACCACAATAAATATTAAAAAGGTAAAAGACAATACTATATTTCATGCATTAAAAGTCAAAACTCAAAAAAAATATTCAAGAGAATGTCCATGACGCTTATGGGATATCCAACACACATCATCTTCATCAAACACATTTGAATCTGCTTGTGAGAAGGTTGACTTAACATCCTTACTTTTATCTACATTTACAATTCGTATGCAATATTAATTAGTTAAATACTAAGAATAATTAAATTTTTAAAACTAATTAATATTTTAAGACTTTGATCTCTTTTAATATGATGAGCTTAATAAACTTTAAGCTTGGGATACTCTTCTTGTTATTTTTTGTGTCATATACTTTTTATATTATATATATTTTAAATACGTATTTTTATTAGGCCCACGGGCCGGCCTAGCCCAGCCTCACGGGCCACGGGCTTACTCGGGTCGAACTTAAAAGTCTTGTTTTAAAATGGGCTATAAATATCCCAGCCTAGCTCTGCTAAATTACGGGTTGGGCTGGGATGACCCAACGGACCAAGCCCATATTGACGGCTTTGTTGGAAAGCATGGCCTTTGAAATTGAATTACCAAAAATTAATATTAATGATATGAAGTAGTTAGCTAGTTATTAAATGGTTTCTATAATCGGAAAAAGGTCATATATGTCCCTATATTATTAAATATTAGTTATATATATCCCTCGTTATATTATTCGACACTTTCTACCCCTAATGTTACCTATTTAAACATATTTACCCCTCAATCTAACAGACTCCTGACTCCAGCCTTTCACAGTTACACGTGACTTCATCTTAAGCCCCTACTCCCTTTTTTATTTTTGATTTTGTAAAGCCCCATCTTAATATTTATTAACCCAAATTAATACCTCTTAAATAACCCATCCCAAGGACCCCAGTAATTGAATCTCCAGATTAGCTCCAGTACTTGGGATTTTCTTATTCTTCCACTTTGTTCATTTATACTCAATGATTAACAGAGGAAAATATATAATGCACAGAATATGCTTGGTTTGCGCACTAAATATAGTAGCTTCAATCGGTCTTATCTTCCTCCTCGATGCTTTATTTAGCTACTTGCCTACTTGATTTTTCAGAAACAAAACAAAGTTATTTAAATCCTACAAATGTTCAAAGTTCTATACAATTTGTTCTTATACGCCAACCTCTATTTTCTTCCCTTTCTATAATACCTTTTGGGTGAACACAAAATAATTGTTTTACGGAGACACAAATTCATCTTAGAGAATTTGAAGAATCTTAAGATTTTGATTGATCACTTCGGTATGAGTTTATTTCGGAACGAAATGAGTGCGATTATTATTTGGTTAGTAGTTGTTGATATTATGTGTTTTCTAAGAAGTTAGAATTTAGAGTACATAAAAATAAAAATTTTCGGCAAAATTACGATTTTCCGATCAAATTTTCCAGTGATAGTCCATGTTGAAGGTGATGAGAGGTCATAAGTTTCATTGTGGGAGAGCAAAAAGGTTGCTGGATGGATGAAAATAGAAGAGATAGGGAAAGAGAGAAATTTCATTGTGGAGATGCTGGTGGTCACAGAGGCAATGGCGGCGGCAAGTCTTTAATTAACCTTTAGGATGAGGTCTTGGGGTGAGTTATTATGATGTATTAATTTGGGTTAATAAATATTAAGATGGGGCTTTACAAAAATCAAAAATAAAGAAAAGGGGGTGGGGGCTTAAGATGAAGCCACGTGTAACAGAAAGGTTGGAGTCAGGGGTCTGTTATATTGAGCGATAAATATGTTTAAATAGGTAACGGTAGGGATAGGAAGTGTCGAATAGTATAACGAGGGACATATATAACTAATATATAATAGTTCAGGGACACATATAGCCCTTTTCTGTTCTATAATAGTAATTTGCACGCAGAAGCAAAGCATGAAGTGAATTTTAAAAAAAGGGGCATGAAATGAATAAAGATATTCCCCTTCTAACAATTTAATTTAAAAGAATTAACTCAAATAGTTGTTCACCCTACCGCTTAAATTAAAAATAGCTAGTGAATATAATATATGTATTATATGTGTATAATTATGTACAATTAATATATAATATTATAATTTATGTATATGACTAGAAAAAATAAACAACCGGCTATTTACGTAAAAATTACTATTCAATGATTCTATCCTCGTCTGTTCTCATTTCTCTGTTTCCTTGCTCGAGTGGCATCCTGGAGTTATTGCTTTTACTAAATTCTCGAGTTCTTTAGTACTTCCTCAGTTTAGTTTTCAACGTATATATTAAACTACGAAATACACGGTATATGTCTTTCATATAAATTTATTTTTATCATATTTAATATATATTTTTACCGAACGATAAATTAATATGGTGCATACATATACCCCAGTCAAATAGTAAGTTTTTGCCCACAGGTTAATGGGCATTACATATGAAGAACAATAAGAGCAGAATTGTGACAACAAAGACAAATGTGAGGTCACCATCGTAGAAGACTTTGCTCTCTTCTACTATTTTTGTTTTGTAGTGAAAAATCCCTCTGGCTACTTCCAGGCGATTTCCATGATCAGCCAAGGGATAAGTCTTTTCCCATTTTTCCAACTTCTCCATGCTTTTCAACTTAGTTAAACTCCAACCTGATTAGGTAGAGGTAGATCTATCACCAATACATTTTTTAAAAATAACTAACGATTATTTTAATTGGCGTAATTTTCTTTTAAAATAAAGAATATTATCGGCTTAAGATAAGGTTTCAACATCAAAACCTAATCTGAGGAGCTACTTACTAATGCCTGATTTGCTACTAGTCATGCTTTTCCTGTAGGCTGTAGCTAATACCGATGTAAGATCTCATACTAACCTCTCCGAAAAGGTCGGTCTCGTTGATATAAAATTACATAAATTCAAACAAGTGGTCTTCTAACATTGCTGAGTTTAAGAAGTTTAAAGTCAAGCATAGAAATTTAACCTCCTTTAAAATTCGAATTGAACTAAAAATTAATAAAGTATCACTTTTTTTGTGTGGTAATAACTGTAGAAAATTACCATTAACAATCAAACAATTACACCTAAAGAGCACCTACACATCATGTCCATCTTCCTGGAAGAGTAACATGATTAAATAGGCCTCCAACAAAACCAGCAACTAGTTACATAATTTGTGAATCAAAAATGTACATTTATGTGCTTCCCTAAACTCTCGTAAAAACTCTATCCTTTCAACGATCTCTTTCTTAACATGTGTTACTACAAAATTGATATTATTTACATCTTCACTTCTGAATATAATTTCCAGTTTTCTTGCTCTCCAAGTGTGGTTTATTATAGCATCCCACACTGCAACTTCAACATCCTTCTCTTCCAAAAAAAAATATTTTACTTTTAATTTTTTTGATTAGCATTTTCATACTTTTGTCATTCAAATCATTGTCTGAATCCAAAGAAATATCACCAATCCCATTAAACTTGTACGGATAAGACTTGGAAGAAAGTTGAGAATAAAATTTTCTTTCGTCTTTGTCATCACATAATCTTATGATCCCCGTTTTATGGGAAATGCCATGAGCAACGGACAACTTCCCATTACCATCAACCTTGTCACTCTCAAAAACTTCTTTTCCTCTTGGAAAATGAAGTAGAGAATTCCTCTATAACCTCTTCTTTTATTTGCTTAGGAAATGTTAATTCCTACCTACACCATCACTGTTTGAGACACATGCCATTGCCTTCTCATCATCATTGTCACTAATGAGAACAATAATTGATTAAAGACACACCCTTCCAGGTACTATATCCAAGTTATTATCTTTGTATCCAAGTTCATCCCGAATAATATTACTACGAGGATAATCACCAAAGCCACCAGACAACTTTATATACCAATAAAGCAAGATGAGCTATTCAATGAGACTTGTACTATAAAGAAGAAGAAAGAGACTGATCCAGAAAGGTGGGTCGAGGGCAGAGCCTCGACTGTACATGTAAATTTTTTACTTTTCATTAAGTATTTTGATTTACTTTTATATAAATTTTGAAATACTAATTCAATATAATTTTTCTTATAAAGTCACTTTATAGCTGACGTGGAGGAATTCATACGCAGTCAGCCACCTAATGAGTCGGGCGAGGCAATCCAACTTTCGGACGAGGATGCTGAAAGAATGCTCCTTAAGTACTTTATACACTTTAAACTAGACAATAGAATCGATTTTCGAATGGGCTTGTAATAAGCGTTAACTTAGTTTTGTTAACTTAATGTGTTAGTTATATTGAACTTTATACTTTGTTGGTTTTAATCTTGTTGTTGGTAGTTGTTGTTGTTGCTTGTAATAGAGAATTTGGTATGCTGGCAAGTGGTGTAGCTGCCAAAACAGACAGTTTCAGCCAAAATTATACCCAAAAAAGCGACAAACTTTGATCGCTTTTCTATTTAAAAAAAGTATTTTCTAGGCAAAAGCGACCAAGATTAGTCGATAATTAACCTAGATTTCCTAAAAAGCGACCAACTTTGGTCACTATTCTATTAAAAAAAAATCTGAAAATTAGCGACCAATTTTGGTCGCTTATGTTTAAAAAAATAAATTAAATTCTTGAAATTAACGATCAATTTGGGTCGCTTATGTTTAAAAAAATTTAAAAAAAGAAAAAGCGATCAACTTTGGTCGCTATTTTTCAGATTTTAAAATATAATATTTGGTTTACAGATCAAAGCTGGTCGCTATAGTTTAAATAATAAAAAAAAATATATAATTTAAATATAGAGACCAACTTTGGTCACTAAATTTAAATTAATAAAATATTAAAGTGACCAAAGTTGGTCGGTATATTGTTTACCGGAATATTTGATCCTTTTACATTAGAGACCAAAGTTGGCCGCAAATTAGCGACCAACTTTGGTCTCTAAGGTAAAAGAGACCAATAAAATAGCGACCAAGCCAGTTTGAACGCTTTCTGGTCGCTTTGTAAATTATAAGCGACCAACTTTTGTCTCTTTTTTTCGAATTTCTAGCAGTGAAACAACAATTTTTTACACATGTATTGAAATCCACTAACTCAAACATTGAGATTGGATTTCCTCCTATTCTACCCTCATTGAGATTGGATTTCCTCCTATTCTACCCTCCATATGAAGGACTGAGTTAAAGTCCTCTATAACCATCCTATTATTCCAATATTGTGTTCATTGCAAAGGAGTTTAACCTCCTTTTGCTTATTAGGGGCACTAATACCCCTTACATTCCTAGCAAGTAGACTAACCATTTGCAATGGGAAAAACACATTGTCGTCTGTTGATACCCAATTTTTTCTCATATATATATATATATATATATATATATATACGTATGTATGTATGTATGTATGTATGTATACTTTCAAAATAACACATATGCAGTAATAAGCATGCATAAATATTTTTTATAATTTTAAATTTATTTCTTATCTTTTTATTTATAAAATATCCAATAATTATCCTTCAAATTACTTTTGTGATGATTTAGTCATTTAAATTCATTATTTATGCCATCATAATTGTTTAAATATTTTAAGTGTATTTTTTTATAATTGCATTTACATTTTTATGTTAAATTGCACATCTTTACAATAATAGCCCATGTTAACGTATAATTACATTATTAATGCATAAAATGGTCTTTTATATTTTTAAAATATTAAATAACTTTTTAAAATTATTTTAGTGCACGAAAATATTTTTTGAAACTCATTTACTATTTTTATAAATTATGTAGCTATTAAAATTGCTATTTAAAATCTGGCCTATTTTTATTTCAATACTAGCCCTAATTCAACCCATACCAGCCCAATCCCAATTAAAATTTACCCAGCCCAAACCCTGAAGACCCGATCCGATCCCAAAACCCTTTATTCTCGGCCGTTGATCATAAGATCACTGGCCACAAACACCCCTTATCTAAAATAAACCAAATGAGACCCCCCAAAACCGTTTCATTCTACATCATCCGCTACCTGAAACCCCTCTCTTCTCTCAAACGCTCTGAAACCTAACCCTAATCAAGCCTCGCCATCACTCATATATGGCTATCTGTGATGGTTTCCCACTACCCCCAAGCTTATAGTAGCCTCTCTCACATTGGTATTACCATCCCTAGGGTCCTCAAGGGGCCATAGTCAGTCGGCTTGTATCTATGGTCCCTTTCTCGCCTGTTTCAGGCTGTTCCAATGTGATTCCGAGTAAGATCATCCTATATCTACTATGATCTATGGGTTTCTAAGCATGTTTCTTCACCCCTATGTTGTTCTCTTCGAAACCCTAATTTTTTTTTTCTGAACCTCTTAGATCTGTACAGATCTGAGATGATTTAGACTTGTTTCATATGTATTTTACACTAACCTTGTGATTCTTTACAAGAATCATATGATTTTGAGTAATTTTTCATCTTTCTAAAAAACTAAGTTTTCCGAAATTTTCTCTTTTCAAAACTTGGAAATTTTTGATTGTTTGATATTCTACTTCTTATGTGCTTTAACTGATTTCGTAAGTTTGCTACAACCTTAACTTGTTTATAGTAAAAACCCTAATTTTCTAACATTTCTTTGTTTGGCTTCTGAGTGCTGGTGTACTGATTGTGTTCTTTAGGGAAAAGTATTGTGAAATGATACCGAGGAAGCGGTTGTCAAAGATTGCAGTGTGCAGTGGCTCAGGGTCGAATCGGTGTTCTTAATATTGATGGCTCGAGAAAAATGATCTTCTAAGATGTTCAGAGTTGATAGCAATTCACTGATTCTGGCGCTACAGGTATGGATTTAATTTGAGGAAACATTTGGGCAATGAAGAAGGACGAAAGACATGGGAGAGATGTCTTGTAGTGGTTAAATTTTTAGAAGGCCAAGTGTGAGAAATAGAAGTAGAATAGTTGCTTAAAGAAGGGGGGTCTGACCAAAGTGGAAGAGTGGCAAAGTAGCATATGGGTTCTGTGGTAGGACAACTGTACGCCTTGAGGAAAGTTTAGAGTTATTTGGGACTCATAGTGGACAATGACTAGGTCTACAGACTTAATTTGGAATATTTGCTACTATACTGAGGAAGATTGCTGATATGAAGAGGGATGCAACATGACTTCGGATTGGCATGTATTGTTGCACCAGTAGTTGATGTCAATAGGGAGTGAACAGACTTGTACAAGTGGTAAATGAGCACACTCAAGATGGTTCATTGATTTCGTAGTAATTGTACTCAGTGCAACGTCATTAGAAGGATTTCATAAATTTGGGTTGAAGTGCATTTCAATATTATCGATGTCCGTTTGGGATTTCGAGTCCGAAAATAGCTCCTTATGGTGATTCTAGACTTAGGAGCGCGTCCGGGTTTGGATTTGGAGGTTCATTTTTAGGGTCATTTGGCAAAAGTTGGAAATTAGAAGGTTTTTGAAAAGTTTGATCCAGAGTGGACTTGTCGGATTTTGATTCCGAAAGTTGGAGTAGGTCCGTAATATCTAATTTAACTTGTGTACAAAATTTAAGGTCAATTGGACGTGATTTGGTAGGTATCGGCATCGAATGTAGATGTTTGAAGTTCTAAAGTTCATTGAACTCGAATTGGAGTACAATTAATGATTTTGACGTTGTTTGATGTGATTTAAGGACTCAAGAAACTTTGTGCTATGTTATGGTATAGGTTGGTGTGATTGGTTGGGGTCCCGGGGGCCTCAGATGTATTTTGGGGTGGTTTCTTACTAAATTGGCTAAGTTGCTAATGCTGGTGTCTTATTTCCTCCTTCGCGAATGCGAAGGGTCTTCGGTGTTCGCGAAGAAGGATATTTTGGACTGAGGATTCCTCCTACGTGAATGTGACACAAGCATCGTGAACATGCAGAAAGAAGAGGACTGGGCGATCTGGAACCATTAAGCTATCGCGAACGTGGAGCTTCTGCCGCGAACGCGAAGCAGTAGGGCCGAAAGGCATCGCGAACGCGGTCTAGCTAACGCAAATGCAAAGAGCTAATTGAGGCAGTGCATTTTTTTGGCCTTCACGATCGGAATGGTCATTCCGAGATCACGAAGAAGGACGCGCCTGGGCAGAATTATTTTAAAGCTGGGTTTATCCCATTTCACTTATTTCTCTCTTGGTTTGGGCGATTTTGGAGAGGTTTCAAGGGGAGATTTTCATCATCTAGGTCAAAGTAAATGGTTCCCACCTATTTCAAGTTAAATACTTGGATTATATGTAGATTTTAACATGAAAATTCATGAAATATTTGTGAAAAATTTGGGATTTTGGTAGAAAACTTAGAAATAAGTGCTTTTTTGGATTTTGACCACGAATATGGGCATGGATATGAGAATAAATTATATATTCAAGCTCGTAAGGTTATAGGTAATGTTTATCTTCGATAATTTTCGAAATCCGAGCACATAGGCCCAAGGGTTGATTTTTAATCGAGTTTTTGAGCGGAGTTGGGGAATTGTTCAAATTGATTAATTATGGATATTAGAACACGTTTTGATTGGTTTTCACATTTGTTGCGTAGTTTTTGACCGTCAAGCTTTGGGTTGAGATGTTAGAGTGGCTTCGGAGCCGGTTATGGAACTTCGGAGCAAGGTAAGTCTCTTTTCTAACCTTGTAAAAGGGAATTAATCCCATAGGTGAATTTATTAATATGTGCTCCGATTTGTGGGGGCCACGTACGCACGGGGTGACAAGAGTCTGTACGCATCTACTAATTATGCTATTGTCCGGATAGTCTAGTACCCACACCATGCTACACTTACGATGTTTACACCCTACTTGTTAACTTAATTGCCTAAATCATGTTAGAACTTGATAAATGAACTTTAAAAGGTAAAATTTTATTTACTTGAATTCTTGAATGGGTCACTTGACTGTTGTTGAGAATGTGTTTTTCTGTAAGTATTATCCTCTTACTAAATTCCAAATCAGCTTTTATAAAGTATTTTCTTTTTGTGAAGCGGGCCGAATATTTCGGTAGCAGATACATAGATCTATGGTTCGTATCGATCGACCATCGGCAGTGCTTTCAACTTAAATATTTTATGTTGGATTGGGTCATACGACCTCGACATGAATTGTGCATGATAAATCTTTGGGACTAATAATAATTAATATTGCTTTATTGGCTTGAGATATAAATTGTTAAATGATAAAAATAAATTTGGGAATTCGTAGTAGTAAAAGGATTGTTTATTATTTCCGGTTATTGAGTTTTCAGCTATACTATGTAATTCATGCTTAATTATAATATCGATATTTTATGGTTAGCCCAGAGTAAGTGTCGGAGTTGACCTCTCGTAACTACTTCTTCGAGGCTAGAATAGATACTTACTGGGTACGCATTGATTTATGTACTAATATTACACTTATTACATATTTTGCAGGCACATATATGTCTAGCGGTCTTGTGGGCGCAGAGGCGCGGCTATCGCAGGGACTTGGTGAGCTGCATCCCATTTACGAGTCTGCAGCACATAATCTCCATCAAAGTTATTACACTCTCCTGTCTAATTTGTAGTTCAGACAGATGTTGTATTTTACCATATTTTCTAGTTGACACTTATGCACTTGTGACACCGGATTTTGGGGGTGTTTATGGGTTGTTCATCATTGTAGTGGCAAAAAATATTATCATTTGCCCTGTAAATTTTATTTTTTACTATTCAATTGAAGGAAGTTGTGATTTCAAAAATCCTAAAATGAATAATTAAGTTAATCATTTATTGTTCGCTTGCCTGACGGCGGTGTTAGGCATCGTCACAACCTTTAATAGATTTTAGGTCGTGACAACAAGCCACTTCAACATTCCAAGAAGCCTTCACACTTTTCTTTAACATATCTACTATCCCTTACGCATCAGTGAAAATATGTATTTTCCTCCATCCATTTTGAATTGCCCTTTCAATAGCTTTTTTAATTGCAAATGCCTCAGCAGTCATGGCCTTCCCAACAAATTGAATTGAGGATCCATGGGCATGAATCAAAGTACCCTTGTTGTCCATAGCAACCAAACCAATGCTTGCCTTCTTTCTTTCAATACGTAGCCTACAAATAAACAAATCTCATCTTCGGGTATAGTTAGTGAGGATTCACAACTTTCTTGTAAAGTACCATTTGGTGAGTTATCAAGCCTTATTTCAATGAATTCATTATATACAAACAATGCTTTTGCAACGATATCAAGTTCACTTATTTCATTTCTAAAATATCAATGATTTCTAGCTTTTCAAATATGCCACATGATGATTACAGACAAATTTAACACCATAACAGAATCAAAATATTTTTTTGCCTTCTTATTCTTATCATTCCACCATATAGAAAAAACAAAAATACTATTAATGTCATTCCAATTAACATGACTCAAATATTTCATATTTTTTAGATTCGGGATAATTAAAAAGTATATGTTCTACTATTTCATTTTCTAAACCACATCTTTTATATACACCATTAAATTTTTATTCTCTTTCTAAGAATATGACTCACAGGTAAAGTGTTAAGCAAATCTCTTCAAAAGAAATGTGTATGCTTATTTTTAATATTCATAGCCCATAAATAATTTCAAAAATCTTTTGGGAAAGAATGACAATTAGATTGAGCAATATTTCTATTATTCTCACCTTGTTTGCCTATATTTTTTGCAGTATAATAATAAGATCTAACTTTCTAGTTACCATATTTGGTATAGTGCCATATTAATTTATCTCTAGAAGTAGTGGTTGTTGAAGTTTGGCAAAATGCCAAAGTCCCACATCGGTGGGTTATTGAGTTTGGGGGGATTTTCCCCCATAAAAGAAGGTCTAATGTTTAGGATTTAAACACACCTCTCATTTGCCTTCTTATCTTCTTAAGGCATTTGTATCTTCTCTCTTTAATATTATTTCACTTGTATTTTGGAGTGGAATAAAATATTGGTTGTGTCCGAGGAGTAGGCAAAATTAGCCGAACCTCGTAAATTCTGGTGTTCCTTTTATCGTTGCTTTATTGTCTTATTATTATTTGGTGGCTGTCATAATTTTTGGTATAGTAGTTGTGACTCATTCACACTATATACAATTTGGCTTTCGCAACAATTGGTATCAGAGCCGAGGTACTGTTTAAGTATACTATGTGGTTGCAGCACAGTCTAATCTTCCACATCAGAAAAGATTTATCTTGGTAACTGAGTCAAGGTTCTGTCTGAGTATGCTCTGTGGTTGCAGCGTAGTCTGATCTTCCACACCAGAAAGGAAATAATCTTGATTTGTGTCGTCAGCTATTAAATAATATTTGTGTCAAAGATGGGAGACAATAAACAAGAAGAATCTACATCAAGTGTCAACAATACATCATCATTGGCATCTTCGCTTATGACAAGAATTGTGTTAAATGAAAAATTTGCGGTAGAAATTTTGACGGGTCCGGACATTTTGGGATGTGGCAAGGCGAGGTTCTAGATGTCCTTTTTCAACAAGGGCTAGATTTTGCTATTGAAAAAAAGAGACTAGATGCTATTGGAGAACTATCAACCGTGTTGCTTGCGGTATCATTCGATCCTACCTTGCTAGAGAGCAGAAATATCCATACACAAAGAAAACTTCTGCTAGTAAATTATGGAAAGCACTGGAGGATAAATTTTTGAAGAAAAACAGTCAAAATAAATTGTACATGAAGAAGAGACTGTTTCACTTCACCTATGTTCCTGGTACCACGATGAATGAACATATCACCAGTTTCAATAAGTTAGTCATAGATTTGTAAAATATGGATACAACTTATGATGATGGTGACTTGGACTTAATATTGTTGGCGTCACTTTCTGATGAATACGAGCACCTTGAAACTACTCTACTCCATGGAAATGACGAAGTTTCTCTCAGAGAAGTTTGTTCGGCTTTGTACAACTATGAATAAAGAAAGCGAGAAAAACAGAAGGGCGGAGAAGGAGAAGCACTATTTGTGAGGGGTCGTCCTCAAAATCAAACGAGGACAACGAAAGGAAGATCTAAGTCAAGATCTAAACCCAGCAAAGATGAATGTGCCTTTTGTTGAGAAAAGGGGCACTGGAAGAAGGACTGTCCGAAGTTGAAGAATAAGGGGCCGTTATGGATTCAAATGTAGCTGATTGTGATGATTCAGACTTCTCATTAGTTACAACAGAGTCAGCAACATCATCAGACATATGGTTGATGGACTCGGCTTGTAGCTATAATATGTGTCCCAACAGGGATTGGTTCGTGGAATTTCAAGAAGGAGAATATGGATTCATCCACACAACGGATAACATCCCTCTTACCTCATAGGGCATTGGTTCAATATGATTAAGGAACCATGATCAGAACATTAAAAGATGTTCGATATGTACCGGATTTGAAGAAGAATCTCATCTCTATGGGAGCCCTAGAATCAAAAGGGTTCAAAATAGTTGCAGAAAATGGAGTGATGAGAGTATGCTCTGGTGCACTAGTGGTAACGAAGGCTAATCGGAAGAGCAAAGATGAAGTGCTGTGAATTTTTCTCAAGTGGAAAATGATGGTGGAGAATCAAACATGCATGAGGATCAAGTGTATTCGCACAGACAATGGAGGTGAATACAAAAATGATANAGAAGGTACGGTGTATGTTGTCCAATGCTGGCTTGGGCAAAGAATTTTGGGCTGAGGCAATTATATATGCATGCCACCTCATTAATCGCTTACCATCTGCTGCTATTGATGGCAAGACACAATTTGAAAAATGGTATGGAAATCCTGCTGTAGATTATGACTCTTTGCACGTGTTTGGCTCAACTGCATATTATCATGTGACAGAGTCAAAATTGAATCCTAGGGCAAAGAAGGCTATTTTTATGGGGATTACTTCTGGAGTCAAAGGATACCGCTTTTGGTGTCCTATGACAAAAAAAAGTAATATTCAGCAGGGATGTTACCTTCGATGAATCTGCTATGGTAAACAAGTTAATAAATGAAGATACCAAACAAGATGATGGTGCTTCTAAGCAGGTGGAGTTTGAGGGAAAAATTATTTTTCCTACACAGGAAGTAGAGCAGGAAACAAATGNACAGTCCCTTCATCAGAATCATACATGGAGATTGGCCAATCTCCCGAAGGGAAAGAAAGCAATTGGGTGCAAATGGGTATTTGCAAAGAAAGAAGGATTTCCTAACCAAGAAGATGTTCTCTACAAAGCAAGATTGGTGGCCAAAGGATATGCTCAAAATAAGGGAATTGATTACAATGAAGTATTTTATCCAGTTGTAAAACATTCCTCCATTAGAATTATGTTGGCTTTGGTAGCACAGTTGAATTTGGAACTAGTTCAGATGGATATAAAAACTACGTTTTTACATGGAAACTTGAAAGTGGAAATCTATATGACTCAGCCAGAAGGATTCAAAGTTGCTGGAAAGGAAAATATGGTGTGCAAACTTGAAAAATCGTTGTACGGATTGAAACAATCTTCTAGACAATGGTACATGCGATTTGACAAGTTTATGTTGCAGCAAGGGTACAAGAGGAGCAAATACGATCATTCTGTGTATTTGCGCAAGCTTAAAGATGGTTCCTTTATATATCTTCTCCTATATATTGATGATATGTTGATAGCTTCCAATAATTCGGAAGAAATTGATAAGTTGAAGGTTCAACTGAAGAAGGAGTTCAAGATGAAGGATCTAGGTGAGGCAAAGAAAATTCTTGGCATGGAGATAATAAGAGATAAACATTCAAAGAAACTCTGTTTATCTCAGAAAGAATATTTGAAGTGAGTACTACAACGTTT